>QEPC01011546.1:46868-79368 GCA_003113815.1 Sphenodon punctatus
TTTTTTTGGTTCCGCTGGGGGATTGGCGTCCAGACGTTACTTTTGCTTGGTTCCCTGTGGGGGTTCGTTTGACCACGCTTCCCGGGACCTTCCCCCGGCTAGCCCGGGAAGCGTGGTTGAACCTGACCCCATGTGGGTATTGAGCATGATGAACATCTGGCGCGCGCCGTTCAGACGTTCAGGGCCCTTTGGCCCCACGGGGGGGTTGAGCGTGGTTCTGTGTGCTTCAGCGTGATCTCGTAACGTCTGAAATCACCCAGGATTGCCATCTATGGGTGAATTAGGTAAAGAAGTGGTGAACCAGGGTGGCAATCCAATAAGTTTGATAATGGATCTGCTGTCACTTTGGGACAGGATAAGATGACAGGAAGGTCTTCTTTTTTGCAAGAGTCGCTACAAGAGACTAGTGAAGTAAAATTGCCCCTGTCTATTGAGACAAATGTATTTGTGATACCTCATAGCGGTTCTAAGGTAACCCCCATTGTAGTGGAAGGTGGGCCACCTCTCCCATTTACTTAGCTGCATGTTTTGTCTTCTGATGGATTTAAAGACTGCAAAGATTTTAGGATACTGGGGGTTAATGAGATACGGTCACCTCAGTCTCCTCAGCAAGGAAATTTGGAGTTGGATGTGGTGTTTGCTCCAAATGAAGTTATGAGGTCAGCTAATGTGGCAGTAGTATCCTAGCTTTGTTATGGGGTTCATGTCTGGGGAGATTCATTGTTGACAGTTGTTCCCCAGACCTGGGCCCCATAACAAAGCTGAGCTACCTTAGCTTCTAGGATTTTTTATTTTTTTTTGCTGTGTGAACCATATATCCACCCCTGGCCCTAAAAAAATAATTTCAAGGCTGTCATTGTAGAGGTAGCTATCTGACTAGCATGTTTCAAATGAGAACTCCAGTTACCCCAGGAGCTGGTGTTTAACCAATGTCTGAGACGCTACTTGGAGTACCACAGGCCACACCACTAGCAATATTAAGACTGGAATAGCATTCTCAGAAGTGCTGCCTGTCCATGCGCAGGACCCCAGAGGTAGGCAGAGCTCCAACGTCTCAATGCGTGGATGAGACAATGGTGCAAGGAGGAAGGCTTTAGATTTATCAGGAACTGGGTAGCCTTTTGTGGAGGGAGAGCCTATACAGATGTGATGGGTTCCACCTTAACCAGAATGGAACCCGACTGCTGTCACTAAAAATTAAAAATGTGATACAACAGTTTTTAAACTGGAACCTTGGGGAAAACCGACAGACACTGTGGAGTGCACAGTTCGGACTGTGGCATATATGCAGGATGATGTTAACTTAGGGGATTTAGAGTTGCTTAAGACTGAGAAAGGGATACTAATGAAGGGACTTCAGGTGGAATTCGCTGGAGAAGAGATAAATAACAATTCCAGGGTGCCTGATACAGTCCTCTATAATGTGCACAGTACGAAGAATAAAAATAATACATATAAATGTCTATAAGCAAATGCTAGAAGCCTTAAAAAGTAAGATGGGAGAATTAGAGTGTATTGCACTAAATGAAGATCTAGACGTTATAGTCATCACAGAGACATGGTGGAATGAGGATAACCAATGGGACACTGTAATACCACGGTACAAAATATATCGGAATGACAGGGTGGATAGAGTTGGTAGTTAGGTGACTCTATATGTAAAAGACAACATTGAGTCAAGTACAATTAAAATTTTAAAGGATGCAAACTGTTTCCTAGAATCTTTATGGATAGAAATTCCAGGTATAAAGGGGAAGAGTATCGCAGTAGGGCTACACTATCATCCCCCTGACCAGAATGGAGAGACTGATAAAGCAACGCTAAGAGAGATTAGCCAGGCTACTAAAATTGGCAACATAATAATAATGGGTGACTTCAATTACCCTAATATTGATTGGTTGAATGTTTCCTCGGGGTGTGACGTGGAGTTCAAATTTCTGGATACCGTAAATGGCTTCTTCCTAGAACAGCTAGTCCTGGAACTAACAAGAGAAGGAGCTGTTCTAGATCTAGTCTTGAGTGGCACGCAGGACCTGGTGCAAGGAGTAACTGTGGTAGAGCCACTAGGCAATAGTGATCAGAATATTTATTTATTTATTTATTAAAGTTTTTATTCTGCCCCTCCTGCCCACAGGGCAGCTCCAGGCGGCAAACAACAAATTAAAAACAATAAAACAATAAAAATAATGTAAAAGTTAAAAATTCCATATGCAGGGAGAAAAACAACTGCCCCAACCCACCCACCCTACCCCCACTTGCCAAAATCCCGGCGGAAGACCCAGGTCTTACACAAACGTCAAAATGACAGGAGAGTGGGGGCCAATCAAGCCTCCTCCGGGAGGAGGATCAAATTTGACATAATTTCTGTAGGGAGAAAGACAAGCAAAAGTACAGCAGTAGCATTTAGGGGAGACTATGACAAAATGAGGAAACTAGTTAAAAAGAAACTAAAAAGCACAGTTGCAAGGGCTACAAGTTTGCAATAGGTGTGGAGGCTGTTCAAAAACAACCTTCCGGAAGTCCAAATTAAATGCATCCCACAATTTAAAAAAGAAGCAGAAAGTTCCAAAGACTTCCATTGTGGCTAAGTGGGGAGGTGAAGGAGGCTATTAGAAGTAAAAAGGCATCCTTTAAGTAATGGAAGACTAGTCCCAATGAAAATAATAAGAAAGAGCATAAACACTAGCAACGTAAATGTACTTTTGTATTAATAAGGCAGGCCAAGAGAGATTGTGAAGGGAAGCCTGCTAAAGAGGCAAAAACAAGCAAGAATTTTTTAAAAATACATCAGAAGCAAGAAGCCTGCTAGGGAGTCAGTTGGGNCTCGTAACGTCTGAAATCACCCAGGATTGCCATCTATGGGTGAATTAGGTAAAGAAGTGGTGAACCAGGGTGGCAATCCAATAAGTTTGATAATGGATCTGCTGTCACTTTGGGACAGGATAAGATGACAGGAAGGTCTTCTTTTTTGCAAGAGTCGCTACAAGAGACTAGTGAAGTAAAATTGCCCCTGTCTATTGAGACAAATGTATTTGTGATACCTCATAGCGGTTCTAAGGTAACCCCCATTGTAGTGGAAGGTGGGCCACCTCTCCCATTTACTTAGCTGCATGTTTTGTCTTCTGATGGATTTAAAGACTGCAAAGATTTTAGGATACTGGGGGTTAATGAGATACGGTCACCTCAGTCTCCTCAGCAAGGAAATTTGGAGTTGGATGTGGTGTTTGCTCCAAATGAAGTTATGAGGTCAGCTAATGTGGCAGTAGTATCCTAGCTTTGTTATGGGGTTCATGTCTGGGGAGATTCATTGTTGACAGTTGTTCCCCAGACCTGGGCCCCATAACAAAGCTGAGCTACCTTAGCTTCTAGGATTTTTTATTTTTTTTTGCTGTGTGAACCATATATCCACCCCTGGCCCTAAAAAAATAATTTCAAGGCTGTCATTGTAGAGGTAGCTATCTGACTAGCATGTTTCAAATGAGAACTCCAGTTACCCCAGGAGCTGGTGTTTAACCAATGTCTGAGACCCTACTTGGAGTACCACAGGCCACACCACTAGCAATATTAAGACTGGAATAGCATTCTCAGAAGTGCTGCCTGTCCATGCGCAGGACCCCAGAGGTAGGCAGAGCTCCAACGTCTCAATGCGTGGATGAGACAATGATGCAAGGAGGAAGGCTTTAGATTTATCAGGAACTGGGTAGCCTTTTGTGGAGGGAGAGCCTATACAGATGTGATGGGTTCCACCTTAACCAGAATGGAACCCGACTGCTGTCACTAAAAATTAAAAATGTGATACAACAGTTTTTAAACTGGAACCTTGGGGAAAACCGACAGACACTGTGGAGTGCACAGTTCGGACTGTGGCATATATGCAGGATGATGTTAACTTAGGGGATTTAGAGTTGCTTAAGACTGAGAAAGGGATACTAATGAAGGGACTTCAGGTGGAATTCGCTGGAGAAGAGATAAATAACAATTCCAGGGTGCCTGATACAGTCCTCTATAATGTGCACAGTACGAAGAATAAAAATAATACATATAAATGTCTATAAGCAAATGCTAGAAGCCTTAAAAAGTAAGATGGGAGAATTAGAGTGTATTGCACTAAATGAAGATCTAGACGTTATAGTCATCACAGAGACATGGTGGAATGAGGATAACCAATGGGACACTGTAATACCACGGTACAAAATATATCGGAATGACAGGGTGGATAGAGTTGGTAGTTAGGTGACTCTATATGTAAAAGACAACATTGAGTCAAGTACAATTAAAATTTTAAAGGATGCAAACTGTTTCCTAGAATCTTTATGGATAGAAATTCCAGGTATAAAGGGGAAGAGTATCGCAGTAGGGCTACACTATCATCCCCCTGACCAGAATGGAGAGACTGATAAAGCAACGCTAAGAGAGATTAGCCAGGCTACTAAAATTGGCAACATAATAATAATGGGTGACTTCAATTACCCTAATATTGATTGGTTGAATGTTTCCTCGGGGTGTGACGTGGAGTTCAAATTTCTGGATACCGTAAATGGCTTCTTCCTAGAACAGCTAGTCCTGGAACTAACAAGAGAAGGAGCTGTTCTAGATCTAGTCTTGAGTGGCACGCAGGACCTGGTGCAAGGAGTAACTGTGGTAGAGCCACTAGGCAATAGTGATCAGAATATTTATTTATTTATTTATTAAAGTTTTTATTCTGCCCCTCCTGCCCACAGGGCAGCTCCAGGCGGCAAACAACAAATTAAAAACAATAAAACAATAAAAATAATGTAAAAGTTAAAAATTCCATATGCAGGGAGAAAAACAACTGCCCCAACCCACCCACCCTACCCCCACTTGCCAAAATCCCGGCGGAAGACCCAGGTCTTACACAAACGTCAAAATGACAGGAGAGTGGGGGCCAATCAAGCCTCCTCCGGGAGGAGGATCAAATTTGACATAATTTCTGTAGGGAGAAAGACAAGCAAAAGTACAGCAGTAGCATTTAGGGGAGACTATGACAAAATGAGGAAACTAGTTAAAAAGAAACTAAAAAGCACAGTTGCAAGGGCTACAAGTTTGCAATAGGTGTGGAGGCTGTTCAAAAACACCCTTCCGGAAGTCCAAATTAAATGCATCCCACAATTTAAAAAAGAAGCAGAAAGTTCCAAAGACTTCCATTGTGGCTAAGTGGGGAGGTGAAGGAGGCTATTAGAAGTAAAAAGGCATCCTTTAAGTAATGGAAGACTAGTCCCAATGAAAATAATAAGAAAGAGCATAAACACTAGCAACGTAAATGTACTTTTGTATTAATAAGGCAGGCCAAGAGAGATTGTGAAGGGAAGCCTGCTAAAGAGGCAAAAACAAGCAAGAATTTTTTAAAAATACATCAGAAGCAAGAAGCCTGCTAGGGAGTCAGTTGGGTCATTAAATGACAAGGGAGTAAAGGGGGCACTCAGGGAGGATAAGGACATTTCAGAGAAGCTGAATGAGTTCTTTGAATCAGTCTTCTTCACTGCGAACGATTTTGGGGAGGTACCCACCCCGGATAGTTACTTTGTGGACGAGGAATTGGAAGAGCTGTTACAAATCAATTTGACACTGGAGAACATTCTAGGGCAAATTGACAAACTAAATACTAACAAGTCACCAAGGCCAGATGGCATTCACCCCAGAGTTCTGAAGGAACTCAAATATGAAATCGCAGACCTACTGTTAGTAACTTGTAACCTGTCACTAAAATCTGCCACTGTACCCGAGGACTGGAGGGAGGTAAATGTAACCCTGATATTTAAAAAGGGATCCAGAGGCGATCCTGGAAACTACAGGCCAGAAAGCTTGATGTCTGTGCCAGTAAAATGGTGAAAACCATCATTAAGGACAGAATTACAGGGCATGTTGACAAACATGGCTTAATGGGGAAGAGTCAACACGGATTTAGTAAAAGTAAGTCATGCCTCACTAACTTGTTGGAATTAATTAGGGAATTCTTTGCCATCCAGCACAATCATCTCGGCCAACAGGTGCTTGGCTTTCTCCTGAAAAAAGCCACGCCGCCTTCCAGCACCCAATGGCCTTGGCAGCTTGCCCCACCCCAGCTCCTCCATAGTGGATGGACGCTGCTGCTGGAGAGGGTCCTACTGCTGTTCTGCCCCCATACTGCTCCTGCTGCTGGAGGCAGCAGCAGTTGGTGCAGGATGCTTGCCCGCTGAAGGAGCCGGGAAACTGGCTGCTGCTGCAGTCGGGAACCCACTGGCATCCACTTCTCCTGCCTTCTCGCTTAGCATCAGAGCACTGTGGCATGCCTTGCGGTGCCTTACCATTGCAGTTGTCCCAAGGTTGGTGAGCACCTGCCCATGCTTCACCACCTTATTGCACAAAGTGCACTGCACCTCTCTGGGATCATCTGCCTGCACCTGCTTAAAATGTTCCCAGACTGAGGATTTTTTCCCCCTTCCTGCCTTCTGGCCCTCCCTGGGTGACGCACTGCTGCCAGTGCTGCTGGGAGGGGGAGAACTTGGTGGCACTGGTGACAGCTCTGGGAGGAGACTCAGCCATCGCTTCAGTTGCAGACATATCCTCTGCAGCACTAGTGTCTGCCTCTGACTCACTGTCCCCGATCACAGTGATGTCCTGTGAAGGGGAGTACTGAAACCCTGAGGCTAGACTGCCCATGCCCGCCATGCTGCTGGCACTCTCCCTGTAACCCCCTCTATAACTGCTAGTGCTGCTGCTGCTGATGCTACTCCTCTCCCTACTGACATTGCCCGGGGAACAGGCCCTGTCTCTAGCAGCTGGGGTGGGAACCACCAGCTCTGGACTGCTGGGGATTGCCACAACAGTGGGGGACATTGGTGGCCCTGTAGGAACATCGGAAGCAGCCCCAGCACCTGCTCCAGCACCAGCATCAGCAGAGACAGACGCAGCCTCAAGTCCTGCAGGCCTTCCAGTTCCCTGCATGGCAGTGGAGGAGGGCACTGCCAGGAGGTGCCACTGAGCTGCTGAAGCCTGTTGACCTAAAGCAGGCCTGCGGAGTTTGGGGCGTGGTGATGTGTTCGGGCTACTGCTGCTGCCTGCTGCCACTCCCCTGGCACAGCCCCTTCCACCTCTGGCACACGCCCCATTGGCTCCCCTATGGGCAGCAGACCAGCCTCTCCGTCCCTTCTCCATTTCTCCCTCCAAAATAATGTTTTTATATTGTTTTTTAAAAAAATAAAAAATAAATTTTAATTTAAAATTTTAATCTAATGTTATATCTATCTATCTACACTAAATCTAACTGTTGTAACTATTTTAAATGCTATAAACTAAATGGATTATCTATCTAATAAGTACAAAGGCCTACTCCTACAAACACTAAAAAAAATCTCTAAACACTTTCTCTATCTCAGCTAACTCCTACAACATCTATCTATCTATCTATCTATCTATCTATCTATCTATCTATCTATCTATGGGATGGGGAGGGGGGACACAAAGAACACAGAGATGGTGTTACAAAACTGAAATGAAACCTAAATCAATCTAATGCTATTCAAAATGAATAAAAAAACAGGGGAAGGGAATCAGAGATGGAATATATAGGGAGAGGGAGAGGGAAAGGTTTCAATGGAGGGGGGAGAGAGGAAGGAATATTGAACACAGGGAACACAGGAAGGGGTAAAAACAAAAAAACAACACCTAAATCTATCTAATATAATCTAAATAAATGATAATATGGAGGTAAATGGGTTGGATGGGTGAAATAGGAGGATGACCATGGATTAGGAATAGGAAGGAACAAAAGCTGCTGGGAGAGGGCGGCTTCTGAAACGCCTGCTGTCAGGAACAGTGACTATCTCAGAAGGTGTTGGGAAGGGGGGAGGCCAATGAGTTTTGTTTCTTGGTGCGCCCGCCTCACCGCAAGCCCCATTGGCTCCATGCAACCTAGCCCGTGGCCAATCGCAGACTGTGAAGCCAGTGGTCTGAGGCAAAAAGGGATGACCTGTTGGGAGCTTCTCCCAAGTCACCGTGATTGGCCAGTGTTGGAGACAGGATGCTGGGCTAGATGGACCACTGGTCTGACCCAGTATGGCACTTCTTATGTTCTTATGTTCTTATGAATTGGGGTTAAGATCTATTACCTCAAGGGTTAAAATTCTGGTGTTAGTCTATTGCTTAAAAATGTGTTTCTCTTTCCCTAGTACATTATTGTGGTTATTCTTGATGGATAAAATTACTATTAGGAATGATAAGTCTCATTCAAAAGATCTTTGGTGGGGGCACGTGTATAAGGGGATTCGAATTTTGTTGAATTTTTATTATCATTTCCCCTTATGAGTGCTGTAAGGATCATTAAGCAGAGAGTGACTGACACAGAACTTCAGGAAGATAGGGCCTGCGTGGACTCTCTTAGCTTTACTCCTTGGTAAAAACACTTTGATCTGGGGCCCGCTGGATCTATTTACTTTTCTATATTGCAGATTTCTAGACAGTAGGGATGGGTGAACAAAACGCTGTTTGGATGTTCGGACGTTCGTTCATTTGGTTCAAAACCCGAGTTCGGGTTCGGCTGTTCGGTTCAGCTGTTCAGTTCAGCGGAGTTCGGTGAACATTCAAAAAAGTGCTATCGGTACCGAAACCGAAACCAATTTTTTTTCAGTATCGGTTTTTTTGGCCCTGAAACCACCCCTGGTGTCCACCCCTGGTGCCAGGAAGTCTGCTCCTCAGCTGCCTCCCCCTTCCAGTCATGTTTTCCCACCCAAAATCACGTTTTTCCCACCCCCGAACTCTTGCAAACTCAACCGAACTTCTCCAAACAGTTCGGCCATTCGAACGTTTGGTTCGGAAGTTCAGTTCGGTCATCCGAACAGGCCGAGTTTGGGCCGAACTTCCAAACCGCATTCGCCTATCCCTACTAGACAGAGAATTGTCTTTACACCCCTGAGAATTCAGGCAATGGATACTGAGGTACTTCATGGATGGTACAGGGGGATGGACTACTCAGCCAGAGTGTGTGTGTGTGTGCGCTAAGGGCCAAATAGAGCACCTTCCACATTATTTGTTATTCTGTTCTATTTTTAATGAAATTAGGGAGAAACTATTCAGAGTTTTAAATGTTGATCAGGGTTGGGCTATGCAGAAACAACTTGTATATCTGTTGAGTGATGTAGATGAGAAGGCTACACTGGCAGTAGCTTCCTTTGTTGTTAGTGCAGCTAAACTCCATATACAATTTGTTAACAGATTAGTGATAAACCAGAGTTAATTTAGGGGTCAAGTTGTTATTATCAGCATGCCCTGAGATGGATAAGGAGATGGATAGGGGATAAACTACTGTCTTTAGTAAGTTTTGAGAAGATTTGGGTGCTAAATTCAGCGGCCAAGCTGTTGCCGCCAGCAAGCTCTCAGAAGAGCAAGTCAAAAAATACCTGAGATTGGGGGATTTGTTATTATGACTTATGTTCAGATGCTTTTTGTTCAGATTATTTTATTTTTGTAGTTTTTATGAACAATGTTTTATTATATTTTTATTTAATTATGGTATTGTTAATATTAATTGATATGGCACTGACTGAAACAATACATTTATCATCAATATGCACGGGGATGGAGGGGGATGTCTGAAAGCGGCCTTACTGTCACAATCAGAAGGGGTAGTGGTATGTATTTTTTTGGTTTTCCTTTTGTGGAATTTCCCCAAAGGTTGTTTAAAAAATAAAATAAAATAAAATAATGGTTTTCTGGATGACCTATGCTTTATGTCCCTTTTTGGTTCTTCAGGAAGTTTATTTTATTGGGTGGTTTGGGTATTTATTTATTTATTTATTTATTTATTTTAAAATTGTATCCCGCCCTTCCCTCAAAAAGCTCAGGGTGACTTACAAAATAAAATATAAACATAACATATAAAAACCATATAGAAAAATATAAAAGATAGAAATATTAAAATACAAATAACCCCACACACCCCGCGGGAGGGGGGGGCGAATGACAGGAGCCGAGCCACTGCATTCTGCATGAACTGCAGCTTCCAAAGAGTCAAAGAGCAGCGAGCGCCACGTACAGCGCGTTGCAGTAATCTAGTCTCAAGGTGATGAAAGCATGGATGACAGTGTCCAGATCTGAATCAGAAAGAAAAGGCCACAGCCTCCTCACTGGATGGAGTTGGTGAAAAGCGCTGCTGATATTTAGTTATATTTTAGATATTATGGAAATCTTTACTCTTTCACGTCTCACACTAAGTTATTCATGCTGGAAACAACTCTTGGCTTAAATTGGTTAACCTACCCTAGGTTTAAATTGGTTATAGATGGCACAAAAAACATTAATTCAGATTTTTTGTTTTCTGAATTGAGATGGGTAATGATCTTTCATTAAATTTAATTTCTTCAAATATTAAATAAATAAATAATCCAATTATTATTATTATTATTATTATTATTATTATTTTAAGAAATTTAACAGGATTCGATATCTTGAGCCAGTTTTGCCATTGAAAAATCTACCTCTACTTCACATTTGAAATTGGAACTTAAGCTCCTAAATCCTTTCGATATTTTGAATCTTGTGTCCTAAATTGTTATACATTTATTCAAAAGCACTCAATTCATCTTTGTGCAAGCACATTTTCTGCTAGCTGCTATGCAGTTGGTATGAAACTTGGACTTTAGAGTTGCTTCTGCTTGATTATTCAATCTTTTTTTCCTTCTTCACCTTCAATGTGACCCCGATGATAAGCAACAAATGAGAGTGTCCACCTTAGAAATTTGTAGTAATCCTTTAGGATTCTACAACTGAATATCCAGAGCATTGTCAGGATCTCTTTCATCTCTTTTTTTACCACCTACTTAGAATATTTCCGTCTACAGAAGTGGTAATTAGGGTGTATGCTACATGAAATGACAAAATGCCACCTTTTCAAGGGGAAATGACTCAAAGTGAGGATTTGAAAGAGTAAGATGAGAAGACCAACTTTTCTCCATTCTCTACAGGCTCTCCATATCCCTGTGAATTAGCCTTCTTCAAGAATTGCCCTCTGCTGTCATTTCGGCGGTGGGGTCTTTGTTGGGCTCCTCCCCTCCTCAGGAAGGGAAGGCAGGATGCTGGGAGGGTTGGACGTGGCTTGCAGCCGTTGTAGGCACCGCCGCAGGGACGGAGCTGTCAGTGAGGGTCGCTATGCAGCCCTCGCTGGCAGTGCGAAAATACAGGCCTCTGATTGGCCAGGAGGGGGTCACATGCCTGTGACTCCCCAGCATGAACGTTCCCCATTCATTCCAGGCAAGAGCGGGGAATGGTTTGCAGCAGTATGCCGATTTCCTGTTCAGGGCCAGTCAGGGATACACTCCCCCCCCCAACTTTGGTAATAAAAGGGGTCCTGTTGCTTGGGGAAAACCCTCACAGTAAAGACCGTTCCCCCCCCAGTATCGGAGGCTCATCAGCGAGTACGGATAACCCCCCCTTCACATTGGAACAAGAGAGGGGAAAGTCGGTGGGGCACAGAAGTGCAGGGAGTGATCCCCCGTTATCTGAGGAGTGGCGACTGGAGCAGGAAGGATGGGGCGCACAAAGAAGCGTGGTCCCAAGAAAGCAGGGAAGTCGGGGGCTGGGAGTGAGGCCCAGCCTACAGTGGCCAAAAAAGGAGGGAAGGAGGGTGGTGGTGCCAAGCAGGCTGGAAAGGCTGGGGTGAGGAAGGATTCCCAGCCTGTAGCAGCCAAGAAAGGAGGGAAGCGGGGAGCAGCTACTGCTGGGGAGCCTAGCACCACCAGGCCTGGTGGAAAGAAAGGGAGAGGAGGCTCCATGGGGGAAGGGGCAACCAGCCCCCCACCCACAGGGGGTCCTTGGGCATGGAGGGGGAAAGAGCGGGCAGTGCAATGCAGTCTCCACAGACCGCATCAGCGTTAGAGCACCTCGCGGCATGTGAGGCATTGCTGAGGATGGATGAGCAGGCAATGGCTGGGGGACCCCCCTATGATGAGGGGCAAGGAGCAGAAGGATGGAACTGGGACAGGGGGACAGGGGAACAGGATTTATTTCCCATCCCGGAAGGCCAGGGTATGGCAGAGGAGGTGCCCAGCACAGCGTGCGGCACAGGTGGGCAGATGGAATGGGCCCAGGTGCAGGATAGCGTGGCACCCATGAGACAGAGTAACAGGCAATCTGCCCCTCCTGCCTGCTACAATGAAGGGGCGCTTGTGGGTGTGGGCCCAGAGGGAGAAGGGGTTACTCTTACCAGGCTCCTAGGCCTGATCAGGGCAACAGTGGTGGGAGCAAGGTGCAAGGTGAGAATGACCCTCTTGGACAGTGTGCTTCCGGGCAAGTGGAGGATGGCGGACGCGATGAAGTGGACAAGGATGAACCCGAAATTCTGGCCCGGATTGAAGCACTCGAGCGGGCGTTGGCGAGTAGGAACCCGGGTGGAGCAACAACTTCACAGCCGGGGGCGGGGCTGACAGGTATGAACATTGGGGGGGATGGTTGCCGGCAGGGCACGGGAACGCCAGGGGCAGTTTGGGCCTCTGTTCACCCTCCCTGTCACGGGAATCTCTCCCGTGCTGGGGTCCTGGTTATCAAGGCAGGGAGGTAGGTGGCAGGGGCGGACCCGCTGCCCATCAAGTTTGTCAAGGAGGGGCGAGAATCCCACCCGCTAAGAAGGCCCCTCAGTACTTATGGTGGAATGGGGCATGGGTACAAGTAAGCACCCCTTCCATTGCCGGGGCCAGTACTGGGAAGGCACAAGGGCAGTTAGGAGGGGTGGTGGCAGATGTTGGCGTTGGGGGAGGGCAATACCAACCTCAGCACGCTTTACAAGTGTGGGCTCCCGGGGCGACCAGCCCAGTAGGTATGGCCGCATCAGCTGCATGCCCCCCCGCTCTGCTGGGGGGCACGTATGCCAGCTTATCATCACTTATTGGGGAGCATTTGTTGCCCGCCACGAGGGAGAAAATATGGAGAGGGGAGTACGTTGACCTCTTCACGCTCTTATTTAGTGATCCGATAGTGGGACACGGGGAGGAGGAGGAGAAGAAGGACAGGGAGAGATATAATTGACCGAAGCCAGATAGGAACTGGGCCAATTGGACAGCAGCCTACGCAATCTATCATGGAGTGCTGCTCGAAATGTTCCCGGATAAGGGAGCAATTTTGTTGAAATATGGGAAGATTATCCATAGGGACTATGAGACCGGCCCCCATGGTGCCTGGTTGCGATACGATGAGGCATTTCAGCATCAGGCAGCCTTTACACCTGGTCTCCGGTGGGACACTCATGTGCATGACCTGTGACTAAATTGCATGAGTGACACGGCAGGTGCACCAAAGGCAGACAGTCATCACCGCTTGGCAAGAGGGGGGTGGCCCCCATAAATGACCCGACAAAGGCCTGGGGGAGGCAGGCTGCAGCGGGGAGTTCAAGGGTGTTCTGGGAGTTTGACCGTTTTGGCAAATGTGCCCGCCCAGTGTGCAGGTTTCGGCATACCTGCTCCTCCTGTGGACGATTTCACGCTGTGTCTGCCTGCACCAGGCAGAAGCTGGGCAACAAGGGTAAGGGACCAGGAGAACAGGGGTCTGGAGGGTCGGGGTCTGTGGGAAAAGGGCCTATCGCCAATTAAAGCGGAGAGGCTGAGGGTTGCCCTGCTGGCACACCCCAACCAGCAGGAGATGCAATATGTTGTTCGGGGATTTATGGAGGGGTTCAGAATACCGGCAGCCGGCGTGCAGCCGGGTAGGATGCCCCCCAACTTGAAATCAGTGTCAGGAATGGAAGAAATAGTGGCCGACAAGATTGCCAAGGAAGTAGCCAAAGGGCGGGTGTTCGGCCCGTTTGGAACCCCCCCATTACCTGGCATGATCTTTTCCCCATTGGGTGTGGTCCCTAAGAAGATGCATGGCCAGTATCACCTTATTCATCATTTGTCATATCCACGGGGTCGGTCGGTCAATGACGGGATTCCAAGGAACCTGGTGTCGGTGAATTATGCAACGTTCGATACAGCAGTCGCACTTGTTCGGAATTTTGGCAGTGGGGCTTTGCTCATGAATTGTGATGTAAAATCAGCATTTCAACTCTTGCCTGTGCACCCTGACAGTTTTCCCCTCCTAGGCTTCCATTTTCAGGGAAGGTACTATTACAAGGCCATGCCCATGGGATGCTCGATCTCCTGCTCGGCGTTTGAGCATTTCAGCTCTCTGGTCGAATGGGTCGTGCACCGCACAGCAGAAGGGGGAGTCATCACAGAATATTTGGATGACTTCCTCTTCGTCCGGCGGGCAGGGTTGCAACAATGTGCCAACCTCGTGGGGGGTTTTCAGAGGGTGGCCCAGCACTTAGGCATGCTGTTGGTGGTCGAGAAGACAGAGGGACCGAGTACAACTTTGACGTACCTAGGCATCGAGTTGGATACGGTACAGGGCGTGTCTCGGCTGCCATTGGACAAAGTGAAGGCACTGATTAGCAAGTTGGAGGAATGTATGGGAGTAGCCAAGATCACAGTTAAGCAGCTGCAGTCGTTGGTGGGCAGCTTGAACTTTGCGTGCAGGGTGATAGCACCAGGCAGAACATTTATGTCCCAGCTGTATGGCAAATTGGCGGGCAATCCATTGCCGCATTACCACATTAGGATTACACAAGATATGAAATTGGATTTGGGGGTGTGACGGAAATTCTTACTTCAGTTCAATGGGGTGAGTGTGTGGAGGGACCAGCTCCTGTTGGCAACAGATCTCGAGGTGCTCTCAGATGCATCGGGGGCGCATGGGTTTGGCCTGTATTTCAGCGGCAGGTGGTGCGCAGCCAGGTGGCCGCAGGAATGGCAGATGGAAAGCATTACTAGGGACCTAACATTCTTGGAGTTATTTCCAATAGTAGTAGCAGTGCACCTCTGGTCTGAGCAGTGGGCAGACAAGACGATACTGTTCTGGTGTGACAATCAGCCGGTAGTGCACATTGTTAACACACTATCGTCCCGCTCGGGACGTGTAATGTCGTTGGTGAGGGCATTGGTCCTCGTTTGCCTGCAGCACAACATCGTATTCCGTGCCAAGCACATTCCGGGACTTGAGAATGAGATTGCTGATGCTCTTTCTCGGTTCCAGATGGAGCGTTTCTGCGCGTAGGCACCTCAGGCTTACCCGAACCCGGAACCCATGCCGCAATGCCTGTAGAGCCTTGGATCATAGAGCTCTACACAACAGTCCAGGCATCACTGGCACCTCGCACCAGAGCAGTATATGCCGGAGACTTTCAGGCATTTCAACAGTTCCGTGCCCAGCATGAATGGAGCCTGGGTTTCCCCATCCCCGAAGCGCAAGTTTTGCAGTTCACCATGGCCCTTAGAGGAGAAGGATTGGCAGCTAGAACAATTGCCGGGAAGCTAGCAGCAATTGGTTTTACGAGCCAGTTGGCGGGCCACCCAACACCAGTGAGGGGTTTCTTTGCTCGCAAGTTAATCGAGGCATGGTCCCGAGAGCAGCCACCCATTAGAGATTCGAGGCTTCCCATCACACCACAGTTATTAGGCAGAATAGTTGGTTCACTACCGGTGGTGTGTTTTGATGAGATTGAAACAAGCATGTTTTCGGCACTGTTTAAAGTAGCATTTTGGGGGGCGTTTAAGGTTAGTGAGTTAGTAGTTGGAACAGTTAGGGATAATTTGACTAGGGCAGTAGGAAGGCAGGATGTTACACTTGGGGACCACCAGTTAACTATTTACTTGAGGAGATCAAAGACGGATCAGAGGGGATATGGGCACATTGTTAAATTGGCCAGATCAGGGGATGGAGCTATCTGCCCAGTCTTAGCTGTCCGCCTTTATATGGGAATCCACCCGAAGGCAGTGGGTCCCTTCTTTTGTCACCAAAATGGGGCACCGGTTACACGGTACCAATTTGTTGCCGTCCTCCGGGCAGTACTTACCCGGATTGGCATGCCAGCCAGGGAGTATGGATCCCATTCATTCAGAATTGGGGCAGCCTCATTTGCATCCCAAATGGGCATGAACACCAGGGAAATACAGAAGATTGGGTGGGGGCGGTCTAGGGCTTATCGCACATATGTGCGTGGGGAACCAGGAGGGAGTACTCAGTGAACTTATCTGTGTTTTCTCTGACAGATCCTGTCCCTGGTCACAGATTGATAATTTGGATCATGAGGCATAGCCTGGTACGTTGGGCAGCAATGGTGGCGAGGAGCAGCGGCCTAGGAACCCATCTGGGTTTGTCTGCAGTGGCAATGATAAAATGGTTTGGGCAGGGTGGCATGCGCTGGCAACAGCTGATTCCGAGCCTTGCATCGCATATAAAAAGGGGTAGGCCGGACATAATGGTGGTTCATTTAGGGGCAAATGATTTACCGGGACTAAAAGGGGTACAATTAATTAAGGACATGAAGCAGGATCTCTGGGTAGCAAAAGAAATGTTGTGGGGTGGTAGGGTGATCTGGACTGAATTAGTTGAAAGGGTTCAGTGGGGGGATAGAGTACCACCGAAGAAAGTGGATAAGACTAGGAAGACAATTAATAAGGAAATTGGTAAGTGGCGGAGTGGAATTGGTGGGGACACTGTTAGGCATGGGGAAATTTCACATAGGAATTTAGAATTATTTAGAAGGAATGGTGTTCATCTGTTTCAGGCCGGTAATGTCCTCTATTTGCAAGCCCTACAAGATAGGCTGGTAGAAGTTATGGGTTAGGTGTGGGGGCTGGACCCACACTTTAAGCGTGCAGTTCCTGGTGTCGGGGGTCCAG
The DNA here is from genome assembly GCA_003113815.1 of Sphenodon punctatus. Taxonomy (NCBI): domain Eukaryota; kingdom Metazoa; phylum Chordata; class Lepidosauria; order Sphenodontia; family Sphenodontidae; genus Sphenodon; species Sphenodon punctatus. Next base: position 63,575 of record QEPC01011546.1, read on the forward strand.
TATCTATTGGGAATTAGAATAATCTGTTTGTAGGAGGCATCTCCTTAAGAGATGGGGGAGCCACGCTTAACGCATTGCAGGGTCTGGCAGGCGAGACGCTGGTTCTCCGGGGTAAGGGTGACCGTACACAGTGGTAGGGCATAGTATGGCTCCCACTGACGGGAACCTGATGCCTTACTCAAGTTCTGAAGGCCTGCATCCCCTTTGGCCCCGCCCGTAGCGATGGGCGAAGGGGAGGCCTTAATTTGTGAGGAGGTTATCGAGGGTATATCGAGACCTCCTCTGTTTGTTATTGAGTTCTGAGAATATAGTTGATACTGGACCCGAATCGCAATAGACGATCTTACGCCCCCACCTTAAATTTGATTGTTGTAATTTGGATTAATAAAGGGTCCGGCCATGTTCAATCCAAGAATCTGTGTCCTGTCTTCTTTCTGGGGGTGAGCCAACAATTGCCCTCTGCCGTCATCTCGGCGGTGGGGCCTTTGTTGGGTTCCTCCCCTCTTCAGGAAGGGAGAGCAGGACTCTGGGAGGGTTGGACGCGGCTTGCAGCCGCTGTAGGCACCGCCGCAGGGATGGAACTGTCAGCGAGGATTGCTATGCAGCCCTCGCTGGCAGCGCGAAAATACAGGCCTCTGATTGGCCAGGAGGGAGTCACATACCTGTGACTCCCCAGCATGAACGTTCCCCGCTCATTCCAGGCAAGAGCGGGGAACGGTTTGCAGCACCCACCCACCCTTCCCTCATACTGTGGTTTTACTGGTTGCATTTAGAATGGGCCAGGGAGGAATTTTTGGCAAGAAGAATTGGTCAGAGGGCCTTTCTTGTTTTTTCGCCTTCCTTACAGTATTGGGTAATCTGGTTGACCATTAGATGGTGTGGTGTATTGCTATTATGATTTTGTTGTTGGTTTAATTGTCGCACCCTTGCTGGGGGTCCAGTATCTGTTGGAAATTAGAATAATCTGTTTGTAGGAGGCATCTCCTTAAGAGATGGGGGATCCACGCTTAATGCATTGCAGGGTATGGCAGGCGAGGCGCTGGTTCCCCGGGGTAAGGGTGACCGTACATGGCGGTAGTGCATAGTATGGCCCCCACTGACGGGTACCTGATGCCTTACTCAAGTTCTGAAGGCCTGCATCCCCTTTGGCCCCGCCCTTAGCGATGAGCGAAAGGGAGGCCTTAATTTGTGAGGAAGTTATCGAGGGTATATCGAAACCTCCTCTGTTTGTTATTGAGTTCTGAGAGTATTGTTGATACTGGACCCAAATGGCAATAGGCGAACTTAGGCCCCCCCCCTAAATTTTATTGTTGTAATTTGGATTAATAAAAGGTGCGGCCATGCTCAATCCAAGAATCTGTGTCCTGTCTTCTTTCCGGGGGTGCGCAATGAAAGATTGTGGGCTCGATCTTGAATTTCTTGTGCTTCCAAAACACTCACCAGAGCAGTGATGTTCAGTTCTGTTTGGCTCAGGAGAAATACAGCATGAATTATTGCATGGCCTGACTGTGCAGACTGGTCCAGCTAGGGATAGAGTGTAACTATGAACATGATTAGTTTCTGCCCATTAGCTTTTGACACTAAATGGACAATTGGTGTTTGGAGCTGTCTCCAGACTGTCATCTTACTGGCATGCTGGTTTTAAATATGATTGTCTTGCTTTTCCTGCCAGGTCCTGTCATCACCAACGTAACTGCATTCATAGTGAGAAAAATCAATATGCAGCATAACCATAGTCTATGTGATGTTGCCTGTAATATGCGTGTCAGGAATAAATCTCTGTATCTGGGGGCATACTTACAAGTGATCAGACCACACTTAAGTGGTGGCTACACAGAGGGGTTAGATATGTCGTTACGCTTGGCTCTAGGGTGATCCTGCATGTGAGAATGGATGATGGGATCTTGCTGTGAATAAGCATTTAGCACCCCATTAATTCTAGTACAGCACTTCTACCTGCAACAAATATGCACATAACCCCCCTTCTCTTGGACAATGAGGATAGTGCCTCACGTGAATCATACAAAGTCTTCTGCTTCAGAACACTAACAAATGTAACTGTTACTTTTGGGTACAAAGGTTGCTGAACACACAGCATGAAATCTTCTCTCTATTAAAGTCAGTGACTCAGTTCACATTGACATTAATTGCAGAGGATTGTGCCTGAAGTCAGTTTTTCATGATTCAGAAACAACATATACATTGCAAAAACTAGAAATGTAGCTTTCTTAATCTATAGTTATAAGAAGAACAGAGAGTCCAGTGGCACTTTAAAAACTAACAAATATTTAATAGTGCATGAGCTTTTGTCAGCACAAGTTGACTTCCTCAGAAGTCAGCATTAGAGATGTGCACCAGGGACCCATGTCATTATTATTTTTCATTTTTTTTATTTAAGTGTTTCATTTTCATAAATATCAAAATTTCATTTTTGCTTTGGTTTTTGATTTCTATTGGTTCCAATGAAAAACACATTTTTGGCTATATCTTTTTAAATTTTTCATTATATTTGGATACACCTTGGAGTGATTGTACCTCCAACAGAAGGAATTATGTGTACCAAATTTCAGAAAAATTGAATAAAGGAATCCAATTTTATAAGCAGTTTAATTATGTTATTTTGCAAACTCTGCATATACATTCCTGTTTGTAACTTATTTGTCTCCCATATCATGTGGATGAAACTTGGCAAGATTATACCCCTCCCCAGGTTTACTGTCATAGCCAACTTTCAGAAGGATTAGATGAAGGATCCTGGTTGTATAAGCAATTAACCTATAAATGTATGTCTGACTGTAACATCTTTACAGTCCACCCAGTGTACATGAAATTTGGCAGGTCTGTATACTACACCGTCTGGATCATCCCTGACAAATATTGTAAAGATGTGATAATGGGTTACAGTTCTAGAACCCTGCACAGCGTATACAAAGAATGAGCCTATGCCAGGGATCCTCTTACATGTCACTGTGGTATAAGATCTGTTTGTGATGCCAATTGGCCAGCAGAAATGTCAACCAAATATCCTCATTCTGTAATGTGACCACCCCAAATTCTCTCCCCCACTTGTTACTGGGAAGTTGGAAGCATCTGTTTAGGAAAGAGCCAATAGAGATTCTCTTATGTCCTCTGTCACAGTGCTGCAGGATGTAATTGTGCTGATAACTGGCCCATCTGGATGTACAAACCATGTCTCCTGATTACTAGGATTCTATCCCAAAAGTCACAGTTATGTCACTTCTATGCCCATCTCAGGGCCGTCCCCTATGCCTGCCTCAAGGCCACAACTGATTCAGTAATTGGCCAGTGAACATGCCTGTCAGTCTGTTTGGTTTCTCTCTATCCTCCCTCCTGCAGCTTCCCTTTCCATGCCATGCCTGCCTCTGACTGGCAGCACTGCATGTGCTGCTATTTATCTGAATAATGGTCTTCAAGGAGACAACTTCAATTGCTTATAAAATTGGGTCCCTGTTATCAAATTTCCTGTAGTTTGGCAGAGATGACAGGAAAGGTATGTGATACATTCCTGTCAAATGTCTTGTAAACAGGATGGAATATAAAAATGTTATAGCCAGAAATGCATTTTCAAGTTAATGTCTTATAACATCAGGACCCTTTATCCAATCTTTTTAAAATTTGGCAGGAGTGGTAATCTTAGTAAGGGACATAACCTTACAGGTGTCATGCAAATTTGATGGAAGATAAAGAAGTTGTGTGTATGCAGCTTTTCTTAAAATCACAACATTCAATTGCTTATAAAATTAGTTCGCTTTATCCAATCTTTCCAAAATCTGGTATGCATGGTGTCCTTTGTTGGGAGTACACCTTGTCCAAGATGCATATTAATTGAATAAGAAACAAAAACACAAATATGTTTTTCAGTGTTTCCCCATTAATTGGAAAACTAAAATTAGTTTTCTTTTTTGTTTTCACTATTATTATTGATCATTTTTAAAATTTAGAATAATGAAAAAGAAAATGTAAATTTTCATTTTGTTATCATAATAACAATTGTACACCCCTAGTCAGCATCTGAGGAAATTAGTTTGTGCTGACGAAAGCTCATGCACTAATAAATATTTGTTAGTCTTTAAAGTGCCACTGGAATCTCTGTTCTTCATATACATTGCAAGGTTGTCATCCTTGATTTCATATTTGTCATCTTTTAAGACACCTTTGTAACAAAAGAATCATCTCTCTAAGACCACACTCTTTCCAGGAACCAACAGACTTCCCAAACCCATTACAGCTGGGTTTGCAGTTCATCAGATTTCACAACTTTCATGTGAATTAACTGAAATTCATAATTTCCATGACTGTTGTGATCTCCACCATAAAGTTGTAGCCCTAGTAATAGGAGACGTGGGGTGCAATCTTCTTCCATTAAAGTTCTTACCAAGGAATTGAAATTGTGGCCCTGACGAAGTGAATGGCACTCCTATTAACTTCAGTGGAATTAGGATTTCATCTCAAATGAATAGATATTTTTTGAGTGCACCTGGGACCTCGCATCCTCGTGAATGTTACACTCCTTGTCTCTCCCTCTGTTCCCCTTCCTTCATCTCCCACCCCCCCTCCCAGTTCTCAGATTGTAAGCCCTAGGGCAGGGACCGTGCCTATTCAATTACTTGGTAAAGCACCAGGTACATGGCTGGTGCTATATAAATGCTTGATAATAATAATAATAATAATAATAATAATAATAATAATGGAGCATTGTGTCCATACCATTTTAGCTTCATACAAACTTATCAGGCTCAATCCTGAATTCTTTCTCTACATAAAACTCACACAGTAGTTAATAGAGGATATGAATACATTGGGATATCAAGGTCAGACACTGGGAACCTGATTCTGTTTCCTTCTTACCATGTAAATAAAGTAACATTGACATAAAAGGCAAAGGCCCTTTTTACATGGGTGGCACCCACACATGAACACCCAGAAATCTGGGTGTTTATGCGTGGGTGAGTCTCATCAAAACCACGCCGCGGGTGGGTGTGCGTGCGTGTGTGCATGCGTGAGTGTGTGCTCCGGCGCACATGCTTGCACGCCCATCTACATCAACTGGCAAAAACACTGGTTTCTCCGTGTGTGTTGATGGTAGGGTGTGTATGTAGACGGGTGTGTTCCTGTCTACACCCTCCCCCCACCCATCACACACGGACCACAGTGCACACCAACCCCCACACCCCCACTCTGCAGCCCATGTAAAAGGGGTCAAAGTGCAACAATAATTAAGTGTTAGAGTTGTATACCAGGGCAAAACCCTAGATTTCACTGGAGTAACACTGTAAAAGCACAGGCATATAAGTAAGTTTGAAATTGAGCCCCATATCTTTAATGCCTGTCCTACTCAGATACTCTTTTAATAAAGGGCCTGATTTTCATGTTGCATGATTTTTGATGCTGAACCAAGTGCTGGCTGAGAACATTTTGATGAAGATTAAGAATTACTATGTCATATAACAAGAGTTATTAGAGGAAGAAGTGGAAGAGAAAGGACTAATAGTATATGATTATTTTTATAATCATTATTTTTCTTGAAGTTTAACTGATGCATGCTCCTATCTAAGAAGAGATATAATTAATGTCTGGAAATGATATTAGTCCAGATTGGTTGGTTGTTACATTTGTTAAGAACAAAATCCAGAAACAATTTAATTTCTCATATATATGCAGCTACAGTAAGGAAAGAGGAGTTGTGTGAAAGGGTTCTGGTGGACAGATATGTGCAGCAGTTGAAAGACCCATTATCTGCTTCTATTACTGACTGCTTGCTTGACCTTCTAATTATCCAGATACTTTACATCAGGGGTTTGATATCCAAATGTGTTACTAAGGAAAGGTTATTTATGTCATTTGGAAAAATAAAGAGACTTGGAAAACATTATTGAAAATGCAAATTAGAGCTTTTAGCTGTTTGAACATCCCCCCCACCCCCATATGATGAGGAAAGGAATGAGAATTGTAAAAGGGAAACCAGATGAGAACAAATTGATCTAAATGGGTTACAGACGGCTGTTGTACCACAGAGGGCTGTTGACCAATAGAAATTTATTGCCTAGGGAAATTGTGGAAACTCCTTCCTTGGATGTTTTCAAAACCAAAGCAGGCAAATATCTATCTGTGATCCTGTAGGCATAGTACATTATTCTACCTAGCTGGTTAAAAGATAGGAAACAAAGAGTTGGAATAAATGGTCATTTTTCAAGTTGGCAGACAGTGGGGTGCCTCGGGAGGTCAGTACTGGGACCAGTATTGTTTAACATATTGATCAATGATCTGGCAAAAGGGTTAAAAAGTGAAGTGGCTAAATTTGCAGATGACACAAAACTATTAAAGGTAGTTAAGACCCAGGCAGACTGTGAGGACCTACAGAGGGATTGTGCATGACCAGGTGAATGGGCAATGTGGAGAAATGCTGAGTATATAAGTCAAGGTAATGTTAAGTTGTAGGGGTGAGACTTTTTACCAGATTAATTTTGCCGCAGGAGCCTCCTACTTTGCGCCCCTAGCCCCGGAGTCCGGGTCAACCCGGCACAGGATGGGTCCTCCTGGATGGAGACTGGGCCCCTCCAGGGGGACCAGAGTACCATGTCAGGCTGGGTCTGTGTCTGTGGAGGACCGCAGGAGCCTCCGAATTTGCGCCCCTAGCCCCGGAATCCAGGTCGACCTGGCACAGGATTGGTCCCACTGGATGGAGACTCGGGCCCCTCCAGGGGGATGGGGAAGCCTTCTAAGGTCAGGCTGGGGCTCCGTGAGGGTGCCCAGAGCTCCTCGGCTGACCCCACTAGCCACGAAGGCCAGGTCAACCCGTTCAGGATCGGTCCTGATCCATGGAGGCTCGGGCCCCTCCGGGAGGATGGGGCTGGTCTCCGAGGCCAGGCTGGGGCTCCGTGAGGGCTGCCAGAGCTCCCCAGTTCACTCCCTTCCCCGCGTTGTGGAAAAAACCCTAAGTCAGGGGGGTGACCTTCCTTCCCAAACCAGGCCTGGAAGTGTCTAGGGGGACGGACTCGGCTACCTTCCCCAGGCTCAGGTTCCAGGAGGGTGGATGCATTTTGGCCTTTACCCCCATGGTCCTGGAGGATGTCCTGTTGCTTGCCCTTTCAAGTCAGGTGCTGGCAGGTTTAGAAGAGAGAGCCTTTTCGGACCCGGTCATGTTACCAGGGGAGACGGGCAGCTGTCCGGAGCTAGGGGGTCAAAGTCAGAGGCTCCTGAGGCCAGGCAGGAGGTCTGACCCGGGCTGCCATGGTGCCCATGTTCCCCAGAAGGGCCCCAATCCTCCGTCTGTCAGGCCAGATCCTGGACCAGAGGGACCTGGCTTCTGGAGCCAGGGGGGTGAACTCAAAGGCTCCTGAGGCCCAGCTGGAGGTCTGACATGGGCTGCCATGGTGTCCATGTCCCCCGGAAGGGTGCAGAACCTCTGTTGGTTGGTCCCAATCCTGGGCCGGGTGGACCTGGAGCTCCCCGGTTTACCCCCCTGGCCCGGGAGGCCTGGTCGACCCACGGCAGGATTGGGCCCTGCTTGTGGAGACTCAGGCCTCTCTGGGGGAACCCGCTGCCTTCCTGAGCCGGTCAGGGGCTCCGGGAGGGCGGCCAGAGCTTCCCTGTAAGTCACTCTTAGCCCAGGAGGCCTGGTCAACCCAGGGCAGGATTGGGCCCAGTCTGCAGAGGCTCAGGCCCCTGGAGGGGCTTGGGGCTGCCTTCCAAGGCTGGGCTGGGGCTCCAGGAAGGCAGCTGGAGCTCCTCATCTGGCCCCACTGGCCATGAAGGCCAGGTCAATCCGTTCAGGATTGGGCCCAATACATGGAGGCTCGGGCCCCTCCAAGGGATGGGGTTGGACTCCAAGGCTGGGCCATGGCTCCGTGAGGGCATCTGGAGCTCCCCAGTTTGCTCCCTTCCCCGTGTTGTGAAAAAAAACCTAAGTCAGAAGGTTTACCTTCCCTCCCGAACCAGGAATGGAAGTGTTTAAGGGAAAGGACTCGGCTCCCTTCCCCAGGCTCGGGTTCCAGGAGGGTGGATGCATTTTGGCCTTTACCCCCATGGTCCTGGAGGATGTCCTGTTGCCTGTCCCTTTCAATCCAGGTGCTGGGAGGTTTATAAGAGAGGGCCTTTTCGGTCCCAGCCATGTTACCAGGGGAGATGGGCGGTTGTCTGGAACTAGAGGGGGCAAAGTCAGAGGCTCCTGCAGCTGTGCAGGAGGTCTGACCCAGGATGCTTTGGTGCCCATGTCCCCCAGAAGGGCCCCGATCCTATGTCCATCAGGCCCGATCCTGGGCCGGAGGGACCTGGCTTCTGGAGCCAGGAGGCTGAAGTCAGAGGCTCCTGAGGTCATGCAGGAGGTCCGACCTGCGCTACTGTGGTGCCCATGTCCCCTGGAAGGGCCCTAATCTTCTGTCCATCGGCTCTTTGGTGTGACCAGAGTGCCCACTTAGGGTGGGGGGAGTGTTCGTCGCTTGGCGCTTGCCGGTGACAGGAGAAGGAAAGGACGGGGGGGCCGGCACCAGGGCACCAGGGCGACAGCCGGGCCTGAGACCCCACAGCTGTCTGTGGTGACACAGGGCTGCCCAAGGGGCCCCCTCAGAACCTGAGCCGCCATCCTGCCCGCCCGGCCCAGAGGTTCCATCCCCCTGTCGGCACATGGATGCCCGAGTGGTGGTGTCATCTCCCCCTCCTCCTGTCTGGCCTCCTATGGCCGCTGTCCCCTGAACTCTGCTGGGAGTGGGTTTGGGTCACATCCCCCGCCTGACCCGACCTTCCTTTCTGACCATGACCTCAGATCAGACATGGTGACCCACTGAATTTAAGCATATTAGTCAGTGGAGGAAAAGAAACTAGCCAGGATTCCCTCAGTAATGGCAAGTGAGCAGGGAAGAGCCCAGTGCCGAATCCCCGTCCCGCATTGGGGCACGGGAAATGTGGTGTACAGGAGACCCCATCCCTGGTGCCACTCCAGGGGGTCCCAAGTCCTTCTGATTGAGGCACAGCCCATGGATGGTGTGAAGCCAGTAGTGGCCCCCATCATGCCGGGACTGAGTCTCCTCGGAGTCGGGTTGCTTTGGAATGTAGCCCAAAGTGGGTGGTAAACTCCATCTAAGGCTAAATACCGGCACGAGACCGATAGTCAACAAGTACCGTAAGGGAAAGTTGAAAAGAACTTTGAAGAGAGTGTTCAAGAGGGTGTGAAACCATTGAGAGGTAAATGGGTGGGGTCCACGCAGTCCGCCCGGAGGATTCAACACGGCGGGTCAGCGGTCGGACAGCCCGGGTCCCGGTGGATCCCCTCCCTCCCATTGCCCCCTTATGGGATGGGGGCCCCCGGGAGTGGACCGTTGCCTGGACGGCCCCAGCCCTGTCGGGTGCACTTCCGCCGGTTCAGCGGTGCACTGCAACCGGCTCTGTGTCAGCTGGGAAGGTCTCCGGTGGGCAGATGGAGGGTGTTACAGCCCCTGGACAGCAGCTCTTGCTGCATCCCAGGACCGAGGGAGATGACCGCTGTGCCCTACCCCCATGGCCCTCTGCCCCACTCCCCATCCATGGGGGTGTGGGCGGTGCCAGGGGCCGGCTCCTGGGGAAGTGCCCCCCCCCAGTCCCAGTGCGACTGCTGACTGGGGTGGACCACACTCAGTGCACCCCTATTACGTTGCACCACTGGGAGGGGAGCGGCCATGCCGGGTGCCTGGGGTCTGCGGCGACATTGGCCACCCACCCGACCTGTCTTGAAACACGGACCAAGGAGTCTAATGCATGCGCGAGTCAGAGGCTCTGCAAATGAAAGCCCCATGGTGCAATGAAGGTGAGGGCCAGCACGCGCCGGCTGAGGTGGGATCCCAAGGCCCGCAGACTTAGGCGGAGGATGCACCACCGGCCCATCTTGCCTGCCCCGTCGGGAAGGTGGAGCATGCGCACACGTGCTCGGACCCAAAACATGGTGAACTATGCCTGGGCAGGGCAAAGCCAGAGGAAACACTGATGGAGGTCCATAGTGGTCCTGATGTGCAAATCGGTCATCTGACCTGGGTATAGGGGTGAAAGACTAATTGAACCATTGAGTAGCTGGTTCCCTCTGAAGTTTCCCTCAGAACAGCTGGTGCTCATCCGATACCCCCCGTGCTTTGGAATTTTTATCCGGTAAAGAGAATGATTAGAGGTCTTGGGGCCAAAACGATCTCAACCTATTCTCAAACTTTAAGTGGGTAAGAAGCCTGGCCCACTGGCATGGCTTGGGCATGGAATGTGAGCTGCCTAGTGGGCCACTTTTGGTAAGCAGAACTGGCATTGCGGGATGAACCAAACGCCGGGTTAAGGCGCCCGATGCCAACGCTCATCAGACCCCAGAAAAGGTGTTGGTTGATATAGACAGCAGGACGGTGGCCATGGAAGTCGGAATCTGCTAAGGAGTGTGTAACAACTCACCTGCTGAATCAACTAGCCCTGAAAATGGATGGTGTTGGAGCATTGAGCCCATACCTGACTGTCGTTGGCTATGTGGTGCCCGCGGGGGCTACACCGCGACGAGTAGGAAGGCCACTGTGGTGAGTCTTGAAGCCTAGGGCGTGGGCCCTGGTGAAGCCTCCACAGGTGCAGATCTTGGTGGTAGTAGCAAATATTCAAATGAGAACCTTGAAGGCCAAAGTGGAGAAGGGTTCCATGTGATCAGCAGTTGAACATGGGTCAGTCAGTCCTAAGAGATAGGCAAGCGCCATTCCAAAGGGATGGACGATGGCCTCCGTTGCCCTCAGCCAATCGAAAGGGAGTCGGGTCCAGATGCCTGAATCCAGAGCGGCGGAGACGGGCGCCACGAGGTGTCCAGTGCAGTAACACGACCGATCCTGGAGAAGCCAGAGGGCGCCCCGGGGAGAGTTCTCTTTTCTTTATGAAGGGCAGGGCGCCCTGGAATGGGTTCACCCCAAGAGAGAGGCCCGCGCCTTGGAAAGTGTCACGGTTCCGGTGGCATCCGGTGAGCTCTCGCTGGCCCTTGAAAATCCAGGGGAGAAGGTGTAAATTTTGCACCGGGCCGTATCCATATCCGCAGCAGGTCTCCAATGTGAACAGCCTCTGACATGTTAGAACAATGTAGGTAAGGGAAGTTGGCAAGCCGGATCTGTAACTTCAGGATAAGGCTTGGCTCTAAGGGCTAGGTGCGAGCTGCTGCAGGATGAGGCACCGCACCCCCTCTCCCCTTCACTGGGGAGGGTGGTGGTGGTGACTCTTGACGTGAGCCGGGCCCTTCCTGTGGATCGCCTCAACTGCAGCGGGCATTGCCCACCCATCTCCGCCCTCCCTGCCATCCTTTGTGGTGGTGGTAGGGGGCCGGGGTCCCAGGTCCAGGTTCTGGGCCGGCATCCCACCTCAGCCGGCACCTAGCAGCTGACTTAGAACTGGTGCGGACCAGGGGAATATGACTGTTTAATTAAAACAAAGCATTGCGAAGGCCCGCGGTGGGTGTTGACGTGATGTGATTTCTGCCCAGTGCTCTGAATGTCAAAGTGAAGAAATTCAATGAAGCGTGGGTAAATGGCGAGAGAAGCTATGACTCTCTTAAATGATTGGCGAGTTTAAGGAGTAGTTACTGGGTGATACAGGTGACCACAACCTCCTTGTGGTCCCATTGGATAGCCACCTTTAGGGGTGGTGAACCAACTGCTGCCCTGTATCATTGGTATCCTTGGCATTGTCTCACCCTATCAGTCCACGACATTGGTGGTAAGGTAACATGCTATAATGTAGCCAACAAACTTTGCTGGTTAGTTGGTAGTATCTCTAGCGCTATCAGTCAGCAAATGCTGGCTGGCTGGTAGTATCTTAAGCGAAAACCAAAGTTTTGCGATGACCCAGTGTCTTTGCATTTGCCCCTGCCATATGGCAGCGGGACTACTAGCCACCTCGGCTAGAACTTTGGGTGAGAGTGCGACTCCGTACGCCCTCAGGCTGGTTTCAGTGTCCACCCAAACAGTGGGCACTGACCAGGCTGGTGAGGAGTATTCCATCTGGGGACCCACACCACCTGGTACAACCGCAAGTGAGGCGCAGGCCCCCATAGCCCCCTAACAGACACCTAACACTGAAGGTGCTGATGAGCCCTGGGCTACAGCACAGACCTCTCTGGTGGTTTATGGCATGTGGCCTCCCACCATGGTCTTCACCAATTTGGCATTTGGCGAGATTGTGCAGCCCCACTCTCTTGCTGAGCCATGCGTCCCAGCAACTCCACCCATTGACACTGACTTAGACGAACCTACCGGACATGACAGAGCAATGCAGGAATGCACCCCTGAGAGCACCTCAGTGGAGACTGGGGCCGCTGAGACCACAGGTCAGGTAGTGCTAAACTACTAACTGTCCAGTTGCCTGCTTTGAACCCCATGTGCTCAGTTTGTGGGGAACATGTTGGGAGACTGACGGCTCTGAGCATACATCTCAAAAGGAACCACGGTGAACGGGTGATGGACTATCAGTGCGCCACTTGTGGTCAGACTGATAGGAGGGTGCACAGCATCCTCACCTACTTCCCCAAGTGCGGGGGGATGGCCACTCAGGTTCCAGTCAGAGACTGGGACTGTGAAGTCTTCAATAGGGCATTTGAAACAAAGAGTGGCCTCTCCCAGCACAAGAGATTTGCTCATCCGGCAGTCTGCAACGCAGAGCGCATCCAGGCTAGTCTACCTAAACCCAACTCTTAGCGAGGTAAGCACGTGAGCTGCTGGATGGCCGAGGAGGTGCAAACCCTTCCTGATTTTGACAAGATATTCCTGGGCCAAAGGAACAACAACCAGCTCATAGCTGGTCACTTACCGGAAAAGACCCCCAAACAGATCAGTGATAAATGAAGGCAACTTCATCAGGTCCAATCTAAGCAAGAGGAGGCTACTGATCAAGGGCTGGGAGCACTCATCTCTGACCTGGAAACAGCATCTATTGAGTGCCCCTGAACTAGAGGCCTTGTCGATGGTTTCAAGAGGAGGGCGGGGACCCTCCTAAGTAAACCTGAGTCTCTCTTGGAAGGAGAGGCTAAAATCCTGGCGACTTGGCTTGAAGGGGTGCACGACTTTAGACCGGTACTTGAGGGAGCATCTGTGGATGCCTTCTGCCCCTTCCTTTCCGAGCCAGTGGACTCCTCTGGAAACTGCACAAAGGAAGTCGTGCGGTCTAAGGAGAAGAGAAACCTGCAATGGAGGAAAAGGAGAGCTGGCCGTAAGGGTGCCTACAAGAGATTTCAAACCCTGTACAGGTTTGACAGGGTCAAGCTCACCTCCCTAGTCTTGGATGGCACTGAATGGGTTCAGTGTCAGCTCCCGCTGGAAGTGGTTGAAAGAGTGTATAGGGATAAGTGGGAAACCAAGACCCCGTTTGCAGGTTTAGGTCAATTCAAGTCTTATGCAGGTGCTGATAACACCTGCTTTGAGACCTTGATCACTGGCAAGGAGGTTCTGAGGCACATCTCTGAGATGAGGAAAGACTCAGCTCCTGGCCCAGACTTGATCAGCCTTTGGGACATCTCCCATGCGGACCCCGACGGTGATAAGATGGCAAGTGTATTCAACACATGGCTGATCTCTGGGTCTATCCCTGATGAGATCAAGGAGAGCCGATCACTCCTGATCCCCAAAACCATGGATCCTGAGCAGCTAGGCGACATTGGCAACTGGCGGCCGCTCACGATCAAATCCATGGTGCTGAGGCTGTTTTCGTGGATACTCATGGGCAGGCTGATGGCTGCTTGCATGTTGAATGGCCAGCAGAGGGGGTTCATCTCAGCTCCCAGTTGTTCCGAGAACCTGAAGTCCCTTCAGTTGGTTATGAAGCATGCTAAAAAGCAGCATCAGTCCCTGGGCATGGTGTTCATTGATATAGCCAAGGTATTTGACTCAATTTCCCATGATCACATCTTGTGGGTGCTCAGGGAATGGGGCCTGGATCACCATGTGATAAATCTTATCAAAGATTTATACGCGAATGTGACCACTCGTATGGAATAGGCAAGTCACGCACAGAGGCCATCAACATCAATGTCGAGGTGAAGCAGGGAGACCCGATGTCACTGCTCCTCTTTAATCTTGCGATGGACCCACTGATCACCTTGCTCGACAGACAGGGCAGAGGCTATTCCCATGAGCAGCGTATTGTTTCCGCTCTGGCATTCGCAGATGACCTGGTCCTGCTGAGTAACTCCTGGGAGGACATGAAAGCCAACATTGAGATCCTGGAAGCCATCTGCAGGCTTTCAGGTTTGAAGGTGCAAGCCCAGAGACGCCACGGATTTTTCCTCAAGCCCACCCATGACTTTTACACCGTTAACGACTGTGAACCCTGGACGATAGGGGGCGACCCCTTACATATGATCCAGCCTGACAAGGCCAAAAAGTATTTGAGGCTAAAGGTTGATCCGTGGTTTGACATTGCCAAGCCAGCGCTCGTCGATGAGCTTGACACCTGGCTTGAGAGTATTCGAAGGGCCCCCCTCAAGCCATCCCAGAAAATCAAAGTGTTGTCTACTTTCACGGTCCCCAGGCTTGTCTACTTAGCAGACCACTCTGATTGTGATAGTGTCTTGCTTTCCTCCCTGGACACTAAGATCCAACAGGAGGTCAAGGAATGGCTTCATCTCCCTGCAAACACCTGCCATGGACTGTTCTGCTCTCGATGCCATGATGGAGGTTTAGGCCTGGTTCGTCTAGAGAGGCTGATACCATCCATCCAGGCCTGGTGGTTACACAGGCTTGCCAACTCTACCAATCCCACAATCCAGAGCATTGCATTTGCCAGTGACATTGAGGATAGTTTAGTTTATTGCGGCTGTGGCCAAAAAAAGTACAAATAAAGAGACACAACAAACAGACAGCATTACATAACAAGCAACGTAACAATAGTCCAACATTAAAGGGGAGAAATCCAATATATTGGCTAAACACCCAAAAATGATAAATAAAATCCAGAACATCCATAAAACCAGACATATAGAATAACTCAAAATCATATGCGTGCCATCACTGAATGTCACTTATCAGGGAATTCTTAAACTGGAGAAACAAAGTGCGTTTATTCATAGCTATTACCAGAAAAGAGGCTACTGCCTGAGTAATGGAAGGCTCATCGTCAGCAAGAGCCAGAATAGAAAAATTATGGGCAGTACGATTGTGAAATCTGTGGATAATGTTTACCAAATACATACAGCAAATATCCTTGTAAAGCTGACAAGTTGTTAAAATATGGGAGACAGTCTCAACATGCTGGTGGTCAAACGGGCAAAGCCTATCAGTAAATTCAACCCCCTGGTATCTACCTTCCAAGATCCTTGTCGGTAAGGAATTTAAATGAGCACACAAAATCAAATACTTGCCCCTGGGTGAGACGGAAGAAAGCAGATAAGAAGATAAACAGGGGCGAGACTTTATGAAAAATAAATAGTCAGCCAAGTGTCGGGAAGCTCTAATTTCAGCCGACTCCTCCTGAAGATCCCTATCCTCCAGTCTGCACCTAAGTTCTTTCAGCATCACCGCCAGCTCCTTCCCAGCCCAATAGTCAGGATGAAAACCCAGCTGGAATAGGAAGCACTTGATGGCCAACAACCAAGTGCTCTTAAAGGAATCCTTCTTCCAAAAATCGACCAGTCCCTTGGCTTGCAGGGTCATTGCCTTGGCCCAGAGTCTTAGGGCGGCCAGCCATGCCATAGAGGACCATCTAGACGGACCTGCCTCTAACCTAATTGGCACAAAAGGAGTCGCACAGGGAATCTTCAAAAGCCGTTGGATGAAGTGAGCCTGCACACTGTCCAGTTTACCCAGGTCAGG
>QEPC01011546.1:84368-92436 GCA_003113815.1 Sphenodon punctatus
CCACCCAAAGTCACGTTTTTCCCACCCCCGAACTCATCCGAACTTTTCCGAACTGTTCGGAAGTTCGAGCGTTCGGTTCAGAAGTTCGGTTCAGTCGTCCAAACAGGCCGAGTTCAAGCCGAACTCCGAACTTTTGAATCGTGTTCGCACATTCCTACCCATGGAGCCTCCTCCAGTTTTCTGGAGGGCTCCGTGGGTGAAGGTGGGTGGAGATGAGTGTGCGATGGGAGGAGGCGGGTGTGCGGGAGCATGCACGCACCCCCACCTATCCCTCTGGGTGTTAACACAGGTGAACATTGAGCTGACATCCATCCCCCCACACACCGCTGGCCATATACATGGGCACCCCCCTCTGCACATCTGCCTGAACACTGAGCGTGGGGGGGGGAGCGCTTCTGTGTAAAAAAATGCCAATGTTCTGTTTTGGGATGGGTGTAAGCACTCAGGAGAATGATCTTGGAGTCATTTTGAATATTTCCTTGAAGACATGGGTTCAGTGTGTGGCAGCAGTTAAAAAGGCAAACCACATGCTAGGCATTATTGTGAAAGGAATAGCAAATAAAATGGAAAATATAATGACAATGTATAAATCTTTAGTATGACCCCCCACCTTGAATATTGTATGCAATTCTGGTTGCCCCATCTCAGGAAAGTTATAATAGAATTGGAAAAAGTTCAGAGAAGGGCAACGAGGATGGGAGAAGGGATTTTATTTTTATTTTATTTATTTTTTCACATTTATACCCCACCCCTCCTGAAACAGCTCAGGGCGGCTAACAATATCAAAAATAAAAACACAATTATAAAACATTTTTAAAACACTCATACAATCAACAATTAAAGCACGGCTACAGAGCATAAAAAATAATACAATAAATAAGGGTGGAGGGGATAAAAACCCCTAACCCCCTCCCCCCCTCCCCAAAGGCCTGGGCAAACAGCCAAGTTTTGCAAATTGGCCAGAATGTTAAAAGGCTTGGGGCCAGGTGAGCTTCCNAGGTGGCCTCTGGCCCGGGAGAGAAGGCAGATCCATTCTGGATTGGTGAAGGGGCAAGCATGGCCCCCCTGGCCTGAGAGGGAAGGTAATCCTCAGCAGGATCGAGCCTCTCCACTGGGGAGCTGGAGGAGGGTTCCTCCCCCGAGCGGGCCGGGTCTCTGGGAAGGCAGCCAGAGCTTCCCGGTTCTCTCCCCTGGTCCAGGTGGCCAGGTAAACCAATAAGGATTGGACCTGGACCCCGGAGGCTCTGGCCCCTCCCAGGGGATGAGGCTGCCTCCCCGGGCCTGGCTGGGGCTCCGCGAAGGTGGTCGGAGGCTCCCTGTTCGCTCCCCTGGATCCGGAGGTTTGGTCGACCCAGGGAAGGATCGGGCCCTGACCCTGGAGGCTGGGACTCCTCTGGGGGAATGAGGCTGCCATCCCAGGCCGGGCTGGGACTCCGAGAAGGCATCTGGACCCTCCCACTTGGCCAATTTTAATACAATATTAGTCCAATAGAAAAAAATCATATAAAAAGTCCCACCCCTATAGGGTAGATTAAAGGGTTAAAGCATCATGAAAGGGAGGTAGGATGTGATGATGTCATTAAAGGAGTAGGGCTTAGCCAATAGATTTAAAGGTAGTAAGAAAATGCTGGGGAGAAGAAAAGCAGTTGAGTTCAGTTATCCTGGAGGGCATGCTGGGAGAGAAGTAATAGCAAATGCTTGGAAGGAATCAATTCTGGCAAGTATAAAGCATACGGACAGAAGAGAGATTATACTTATGCCACATGATGCTTGTAAAAATTGCCTAGAAGACATATAAAACTCTAACAGTTGTTTTACACTGACTGCTTTACTTTACTCTTATCAACCCTAGAGGATTGGGGTATATGTTTCCTTTAGTTATAAAACAAAATGTTACTTTCTATTTTAACAAGGACTGTTGCGTATCTCTCTGAATTAAACCTCATGCCTACACTACCTTAGTAACTAACATTGGATAGGAGACTCTGTGTTGAGACAAAGTAGCAAGGGGGTGAAAGTTACAAAATCTTAGGTGAATAAAAGTAACTAATGGTTGTTGAATAAGAACATTGCTTCTCAATAGTGTCAGAAAACTCAGGGAAACATTAGGCGGAGGTCAGTGAGGCTAATAAGGCTTTTGTCACAGGCAATAAAATAGCAAATGAAATTCAATGTTTATAAGTGCAAGGTGATGCATATAGGGAAAAAGTAATCCTCACATTACATAGATAATTTTCACGGATGAAGGTGGGAGGGATGAGTGTTTAGCCGCAGTGAGTGGGGGTGTATGTGTGTCCGTTTATATGGACACACACACAACTCCAACCATCTCCACCCACGTCCACCCATGGATAGGGATGGGTGAACAGAACGACGTTAGGATGTTCGGACATTAGGTCGTTCGGTTTGAAACCCGAGTTTGGGTTCGGCTGTTCAGTTCGGTGGAGTTCAGTTTGGCCGAACTTGGCTGAACATTCAAAAAAGTGCTATCGGTACTGAAACCTAAACCAATTTTTCCCTGGTATTGGTATTTTGGGCCCTGAAACATCCCCTGGTGTCCACCTCTGGTTTCAGGAAGTCTGTTCCTCAGCTGCCTCCCCCTTCAAGTCACGTTTTTCCCACCCAAAGTCACGTTTTTCCCACCCCCGAACTCATCCGAACTTTTCCGAACTGTTCGGAAGTTCGAGCGTTCGGTTCAGAAGTTCGGTTCAGTCGTCCAAACAGGCCGAGTTCAAGCCGAACTCCGAACTTTTGAATCGTGTTCGCACATTCCTACCCATGGAGCCTCCTCCAGTTTTCTGGAGGGCTCCGTGGGTGAAGGTGGGTGGAGATGAGTGTGCGATGGGAGGAGGCGGGTGTGCGGGAGCATGCACGCACCCCCACCTATCCCTCTGGGTGTTAACACAGGTGAACATTGAGCTGACATCCATCCCCCCACCCACCGCTGGCCATATACATGGGCACCCCCCTCTGCACATCTGCCTGAACACTGAGCGTGGGGGGGGGAGCGCTTCTGTGTAAAAAAATGCCAATGTTCTGTTTTGGGATGGGTGTAAGCACTCAGGAGAATGATCTTGGAGTCATTTTGAATATTTCCTTGAAGACATGGGTTCAGTGTGTGGCAGCAGTTAAAAAGGCAAACCACATGCTAGGCATTATTGTGAAAGGAATAGCAAATAAAATGGAAAATATAATGACAATGTATAAATCTTTAGTATGACCCCCCACCTTGAATATTGTATGCAATTCTGGTTGCCCCATCTCAGGAAAGTTATAATAGAATTGGAAAAAGTTCAGAGAAGGGCAACGAGGATGGGAGAAGGGATTTTATTTTTATTTTATTTATTTTTTCACATTTATACCCCACCCCTCCTGAAACAGCTCAGGGCGGCTAACAATATCAAAAATAAAAACACAATTATAAAACATTTTTAAAACACTCATACAATCAACAATTAAAGCACGGCTACAGAGCATAAAAAATAATACAATAAATAAGGGTGGAGGGGATAAAAACCCCTAACCCCCTCCCCCCCTCCCCAAAGGCCTGGGCAAACAGCCAAGTTTTGCAAATTGGCCAGAATGTTAAAAGGCTTGGGGCCAGGTGAGCTTCCCCTGGGAGGGAATTCCAAAGGTGTGGCCTGGCCACCGAGAATGCCCTTTCCATTTTGGCCCCCCACTTTACACGGGGGACCTCCAAGAAGGCACCCCCAGCAGACCGAAGGAGCCATTCTGGGGTGCGGAGGGTGAGGCGGTCTCTAAGATACGAGGGGCCCAGACTGTGAATGGTCTTGTAGATCAATACCAAAACCTTGAACCTGGCTCGGCTCGCTATTGGCAGCCAGTGCAGAGTCCGGAGCACAGGTGTTATGTGTTCCCGACGGAGCCGGGCCGCTGCATTCTGCACTCGCTGCAGCCTCCGTACCAGGAACCAGGAACAACAGCAGCCCCACGTAGAGCGCATTGCAGTAGTCCAGCCTTGAGGGGACAAAGGCATGGATGAGGGAAGACAGGTCCGGGCTGGAGACATACGGATGCAGCCTTCGCACCAGATATAACTGGCGGAAGGCGGCCTTCACCACTACTTCCACCTGCTGTGCCAGGCGCAGGTCTGCGTCCAATAACACCCCCGGACTCCGAACCTGCTGAGCTATAGGAGGGCGAACCCTATAGGTTGACTTCCATATGAGGAGAGACTCAATAGGTTAGGGCTGTTTAGCTTGGAGAAGTGGTGATTAAGGGGGATATGATAGAAGTTTATAAAACCATGGTTGTGGAGAAAGTAAATAGGCAACTGTTGTTTGTCCTTTCTCTTGATAAGAGAACGGGGGACACTCTCTGAAGTTAAATGGCAGCAGATTTAGAACAAGAAAAGGAATTACTTTATCACTCAGCAGACAATACAGTTGTGGAATTGATTGACAGAGGAGGCACTGAAAGTCAGCACCATAACTAGCTTCAAATGGAAACTAGATGAATTCTTAGAAGATAGAACTATAGATGCTTACTAGTTGGGGATTAAACCCTTGGCTACCAGCAGCTGGGAGTGGTTATCTGGAGATGGGTTACACCACCATGACCTGTACTTGAATTTCTCTCATGCTACTATGTAGTTGGCCACTGTCAGAGACAGAATGCTGGGCTCAATTGACCGTGGGCCTGACCCAGCATGGAAATTCTTATGTACCTTGAAATAGATATAGTTAAAACTGAAAAGGTACAGAGAAGGGCAACAAAAATTATAAGGGGTATGAAACGGCTCCCCTATGAAGAGAGGCTGGATAGGTTTGGGGCTCTTCAGCTTGGAGAAGAGGTGCCTGAGAGGGGCTAGGATAGAAGTTTATAACATCGTGAGTGGTGTGGAACACATTAATAGGGGACAGTTAATTACCCTCTCAAATAGGACTACGGGACACGTCATGAAAAAGTATTTTTTTCACTCAGTGCACAATTTAGTTTTGGAATTTTTTGCCACAAGATGTGGTCAAGGTCAGCAGTATAACTTGGTATAAGAAAGGGTTGGACAAGTTTCTGGAGGATAGATCCATTAGCAGTTATTAGCCAGGTAGGTCTGGGGAATGAAACCGCTGACTGTCAGGAGCTGGGAGTGAACAGCAGGGAATGGATTGCCCCATAGTGACCTGTTGGGTACTTCCCCAAGTGACCGAGATTGGCCACTGTTGGAGACAGGTGCTTGGCTCAACTGACCCTTGGTCTACCCAATATGGAACTAGTACTTACATTCTTATTTACCTTGGAGCAGGGGGTTGTAGTAGTTGAACCCTGAGGTTCTTTTCTATGATCCTATGATCATAGAATCAGTTCTACAACTCTATCATTTTCAGCATGTTTTTTTATTTAGGATTCTCTTCTAGTTCTGCAAGTACATAATGCAACTTATTTGCTTTAATGTGACTGGCTAATGTCTATGGCTAGTAAGCAGAGATGCACAGAGGATTACTCTGGTGCACAGAATCTGTTCCTCATTAGCTTCCAGAGTGAATATGTAGAATACCCCTAAGATGACTGAACAGTTGGCTAGAAATCCTTCCTTTCCCCTCTTTTATTACTGTTATGTTTTTCAGCCCCTCCACTACCCTGGGATCTCAGAGGAACTGCAAGGGTCTCAGGATGATGGGTATTTGGGGCATGGGCAGACATGGGTTTTTTTTGGGTGTGTGTGTGTCATAGTAAGGGCTGTAGGACAAGGCAGAAAGGAGAACAAGGCACTGGGAAGGAAGGCAGGAGAGAGAAAGGGGGGGCAGGGAGGACTAGGAGCAAGACTGGCAACAAGGGCACTGAATGCAGGAGAGAGAGATAGGAAGAGCATCTTCACCCAGCTTCCTGGTGCTATTAGCAAGTCTTATATACTGGCTGACAACCAACCAGGAGGCTGGGAGGCATGACAGGAAGGGGCCAGAGATGGATAGAAGGAGTGTGGCTAGGGGACAAGGCAGGGATGCTTCTTTAGGCGCATGGGTAGATCTGTGGCAAGACAGAGTAGTGGCATTGCAGGTCCAGCCACCACTCCACAAGCCCAAAGGATGAGGGTTCAAGATCTGGGTCTGACAAGAACTCACACGCAACTGCAGATCCAATTTAAACCCAAGTGTCAACGTGCTGAAGATGTTACCATTGTCCTTAATATTTTAAAATGTCAGTCAGAGTTGTTTTCTGAAAGAAACAGGGTCTTTCCAATTTCTAAAGTGCTCCTGAGTTACCCACATTAAGAGATCCCCAAACACCATAAATCCCAAATAGTTGTTATATATATATTATTATTTGTTTTACTTTTTATGAGCCCATATCTCCCCTCCCCCCAGTTCTTGACAACTGGTTACACTTACAATTTTATTTTATTTGTTCATTTTCAGAGCACCATTCTCATTGGCGCTGATCCCAAATGGAGGAGTGCACATGTGCAACCTGTACGCAATCAGTGCAGACCCCTGCAGTCAGTACACATGGGGACTGTGGTGTACATGCAAACCACGTGCAAATCACGTGGAAGCCGTGTGGGTGCCTGATTTCTGGATCATGCCCATTGTATGGCATGAACAGCCTTCAATGAAACACTCTCCCCCTCTTCCTTATTTATTTAATGAATATTTATATCCCACCCCTCCTGCCCATAGGTCAGCCCGAGGCGGCGGACAGCAATCCATAAAACAATTAAACATTTTTAAAAACAATTTATAAATACAATATGTGGGGAACCCCCCACCCCTACCCCTCGCCAAAAGCCTGACGGAACAGCCAGGTCTTACATACGCGCCGAAATAGCAGGAGTGGGAGCCAACCGAGCCTCCTCCAGGAGCAAATTCCACAGTACAGGGGCAGCCATCAAAAAAGATCTAACATCGGTTGCCACCTGCCTTGCCCGGGGAACCTCCAAAAAGGCTCCCACGGACGATATCAAGGGTCACACGGGCACATGGGGAGTGAGGCGGTCCCGCAGAAAAACAGGGCCCAGGCTGTGAAGGGCTTTAAAGGTTAAAACCAGCACCTTGAACCTGGCCCAGTGTTTTATAGGCAGCCAGTGCAGAGCCTGGAGGACTGGTGTCTTGTGCTCCCTATGACCCGCCCCCGTAAGGAGACGGTCTGCGGCATTCTGCACCAGCTGCAGCCTCTGGACCGGCTTCTCGGGCAGCCCCACATAGAGCGCATTGCAGTAATCCAGTGAGGTGATGAAGGCATGGATGGCAGTGGCAAGGTCGGAGTCTGAGAGCTACGGCCGAAGCTGCCGGACAAGATGTAACTGCCGAAACGCACTCCCCGCCTCAGCCACAACCTGAGATTCCAGGCTGAGCTGCGAATTGAGGAGCACACCCAGACTCCGCACTTGAGAGACAATGGGAGGGCGAAACCCCCCCACACACACACACAAGAGGAGATTCAACCACCTCCAGGTCCCCCAAGCCCTCGCCCACCAACATCACCTCTGTCTTGTCAGGATTCAATTTCAGATGGCTCGACCTCATCCAAGTCCCCACAGCTGGCAGGCACTGGGAAAATAGGGAGACTGCATGGCCTGGGTCGATGGAAAAGGAGAGGTAGAGCTGACTGTCATCAGTCAGCCCTGAAACCCTGAAACCCTCCTTACGATCTCCCCTAACAGCTGCATATAGATGCTGATGTATCTTGTATAGCAAGGCTGGTGTACTTGGTCTCTGTTGAGTCAAGACTAGAACCAGTGGGCTCAAATTACAAGGAAGCAGATTTTGGCTAAATATTAGGAAGAACTTCCTAACGGTAAGAGCTGTTTGACAGTGGAACAGACAGCCTAGGGTGGTGGTGGGTTCTCCTTCGCTGGAGATTTTCAAA
Source organism: Sphenodon punctatus (assembly GCA_003113815.1). Lineage (NCBI taxonomy): Eukaryota > Metazoa > Chordata > Lepidosauria > Sphenodontia > Sphenodontidae > Sphenodon > Sphenodon punctatus. Next base: position 92,193 of record QEPC01011546.1, read on the forward strand.
CAGAGGCTGAACTGCCGTCTGTCAGGGATGCTGTGGATTTCCTGCACTGAGCAGGGGGTTGGTCTAGATGACTGCCGATATCCCTTCCAACTCTAAGATTCTATGATTTATGTCATTATTGGTAATGATGAGGGCAGTAGGGGAGGAGTGCGGGGGGTCGGAGGACCCGTCTGGTCCAGCTTTATGGGGAGAGTTTCAGGAAGTGACGCCGGCTGATGCTGTGGATGTCCTGGGGTCTGTGAGG
>QEPC01011546.1:92536-110169 GCA_003113815.1 Sphenodon punctatus
GCTGCCCTGTTTTAATGTTTTAATGTTTATAATATGTTGAATGTTTTTAAATTGATTTTATTGTTTTTGATATTTTGGAAGCCGCCCCGAGCTGCATGCAGGAGGGGCGGGGTTAGAAATGCATTAAATCAAATAAATAAATAAATAAATAAATGATTGAAGCTCCATAGTATTTTCCCACTCTCTTTTCCAGTAACCTTGACAGGCTTGTTATGGTAGTTAGTACTTGCCCCTTATCTGAAACCCATGTATCTGACACAGAGCCGAGCACACAATGCTGCAGAACTCTGCAACACTTTGTACTTTAAATTAATATCATTAAGCTGAAGTAACTGACAGTAATGATTTCAGGGTAAAAAATATTTCTAAATAGTAGATCTCTACATAGACATACATTCCAAAATACTCTGTATCAGTTTGGACTTGGACCATAATTTGAAGGTTCAAAACTTTGAAACAGGGCAAGGTTAGTGTATTTGAAAATATGATCCACGAGATTTGTGATTGCTGGAGAATGTATTAAGGGGAACTGCATGGGAAAACTGTAGGAGGGGTTGTGCCATTGAACCTCGATGAACAGAGACAGTCATTAGAATTGCCTCTGGTAGCAGGGGAAATAGGGAGTCAAAATGTGGAAGCATTAGAATTAGCCCAACCTATATACCAAAGTAAGGTGATGTCTAGTTGGAATAATGGCCAAATAGGTATAGGCTTGCCAAAGGAGCCTTGACATGATGCACTCTGTATCCTACCTTTAGAAGGACCTTTCTGTAAAAGGATAGGGTCATGGAATATAGCTGGTTGGGCAAACAAAATCCTGGACCCCGACTTTATTAATTATTTAAGAACCTATGACGTAATTTGCCTTCAGGAACACTGGCTCATATATGAGGCACAGTTCTGCTTGGAGGGTTACCAGACCTGGTTTCTTCCAGCAAGGCGGTCTCATATGAGGGGCCGCCTTGCTGGTGGACTAGGGATTTTTGTTGCTCATAAATTACATGCATATATTAGGCAAATGGGTGTTTATGAGAATAATGTTCTCTTATTGGACTGTTATATCCCAGGGATGGATTCTCCGTTCCTACTAGTAAATGTTCATTTTCCACCCTCTAGCTCTAGCGGGGATTTATGGCCTCAGTTTTAAAAATTTCTGGCCTTAAAGAAAGAGGAATGTAGAAACCCTGATCTATTTATACTAGGTGATTTCAATACCAGATTGGGTCCCTCAAATTTGGTCTTATGGAAGGATCTGCAACAAGTTAACCTCCTTACATTGGAGGAGGATTGGAATGAACATCGGATCTCCAGGCACCAGAAAGTCAATAAGGAAGGGAAATTGCTTTTTGAATTCATCTTAGAAAACGAATTATATATTTTGAATGGAAATTATCAGGGTGACATCCCTGAAGAGATAACCTTCCCTTTCCCAAATGGAGGTAGCACAATAGATTTTGCTCTGGTTTCTCCATCCTTATTGAAGTCTATTGAAACCTTTGTGGTCGGAGATAGAGTGGAGAGTGACCACTTCCCCATTTGTGTGGTGTTGAATAAGATCATAAGCCTCTCCCCATATGTTATATTGTCCTCAACAGATCTGGCCCCTGGGGTGGGAATTGTTCATCGGCACTGGTCTAAAACCCTTGTAGTAGAAGTAACCAATATTTTGACCTCACTACGAGCAAAGAGTCTGCGGGCTAACCTTGAAATGTCTTTAGATTTGGATACTGCGGTCCTTGCCATAGAAGACCTCTTCACATTATTAAAACCAATCCTCTCAAAAACACCTGTATTAAGGGGAGATGGGGGGCTGTGAGTGGCTGGTGGGATGCAGATTGTGCAAAATATCGCGCTGATTTGTGCAGGAGTTCACGAACTCTCAAGGCAAACTATTGTAGAATTACTTTGGATCAGTATAGGGCAAAATACCACACTTATAAACTTCTGTTAAGGGAGAAAAAAAGGGCTTTCCATACTGAAAAATGGAATCTGATGATTTCAGCTTTGAAAATGCATGATGAGAGATCATTTTGGAAAATGCTAAATGATCCCCTGGTTGGTCCTTGATTACAGATAGCCCCCAAAATAAGTAGTGATAAATGGGAACAACATTTTGGAGAAATCTTTAGTTCCTCTGTCCCCTTGGAAATTTCTACTGATGTTGGAATCTCTGCCCTTCCGGAGTGGGCTCCGGTTAGTGAGATGGAGATGTTTGAGGCCATACAAATGCTGAAAATGGGCAAGGCGCCAGGGGATGATTTTATCCCCCCAGAGCTATTTAAACTCATGCCAGAATGGTGGCTTAAGGTGTTGGCTAATCTATTTACAATAATTAATAGTGCTGGTTCGGTTCCACAGTCCTGGAAATTGGCAGTGATAGTGCCAATTTTTAAGAAGGGTGATAGATCTGATACAAAAAACTATCACCCCATTAGTCTGCTTCCCATAATTTCAAAATTATATTCAAGGATCTTATTAAATAAATTGCAGCACTGGATCTATCTAAACCAAATTATTGCTCCAGAACAAATAGGTTTTCTTCCCAATAAGAGCACAGTGGATCATTGTTTTTTGTTAGCCCACCTTGTTGAAAAATATAAAGCAAAAGGCCTGGGCCTTTATTCAGTTTTCGTGGACTTTTTGTCCGCATTTGACCTGATCAACTGAGAAAAACTGTGGGAAAAACTGAGAGGGTTAAATATAGACCGTAGACTCCTGAAGTTAATTAGATCTTTGTATTCTGACACAGGCATGAGGGTTCGTCTTAATAATCTGGCACATCTCTCAAATAAGATCCATGCTGTGAGAGGCGTTAGGCAAGGGTGCCTTTTGGCACCCTTGCTCTTTAATCTTTATGTTAACGACCTTATCCTGAAGTTGCGGGATGTTGGGGAGTACATGGCTCCTAAACTCGGACAAAGGAGAATGTATCTAATAATGTATGCGGATGATATGGTACTTTTGTCCACCTCAGGATTGGGTCTGAGACGTCTGCTGGGGGACTTTTCAAAAAATTGTAACTTGCAGAACTTAAAAATTAATTATAAGAAAACAAAAGTTCTGGTGTTCAAACAGAAGTATAAGCAGGAATTTTGGCAGATAGATTCAATACCAATAGAACAGGTTAAAAATTTAGCTACTTAGGGGTGGTATTTTCACATAACGGATCCTGGACCCCACATATTCAATCCTTGAAGAAAAGTATAGTTGGAATGGTGGAAGCAATCAGTAAATTCTTTGCAACAAAAGGGGAACAAAGGTTTGTGCCAGCGTTAAAGGTTTTTGAGGGAAAGATAATTGCCAAGATAGGTTACGGTGCTTTGCTATGGGGTTATTCCCCCACCATATTAAGAATTTTGGAACCAATTTTTCACAACTTTCTGAGACAGTTAGTCCAGGTTCCAAATTCAATACCAGCAGTCCTATTAAGACTCGAGTTAGGGGTCTATTCCCTAAAATCATACCTTTTGGAGACAGTCTTAGTGAATCATTAGTTATGCGCCGGATGATGATTTTGTGAAAATTTGTTTAAGGGAAAAACTGGATCATGCACCCCCTGGGTCTCCTTGGTGGGGAAAGATTAAGAGTAGCTTTGATGAACTTGGATTACCCTACTAGTTTTTGAAAGGTTTTCCATTTAAAGAGGCTAAAACCCTGGTGAAAACTAGGATAAAAAATATAGACGGGCAAACCTCTAGGGCATTAGTACCCCTAATAAGGTCATCTCCCTGGTATCAATACCTGATTCCTGGAAGGGAGGGGGCAAATTATATAAAAGATGATCTACCCTTCCAGCACAAATGGGCGTTTTTCGCTCTTCGCTTACAGATCATGCCTTCAGCAGTATTGGAGGGTAGGTTCCAGGGTGTTCCATATTTGGACAGAATTTGTCCCTGTTGTTCCTCTGGGGTAGAGGACCTTGCCCACTATCTTTTTGTATGTCCTCTGTATTCCCACTTGTGCCGTAGGTTATGGAGTAGGGTGAAAAAAAACCCAAATCTATCTGATGAGCAAAAAATTAAGTTCCTGTTGGCTGACAGAAACCACCAGCTTACAAACATTCTGGCATGTTTTGTCCATCTAATTGAAATTACCAGGAAAAGGAAATTGGCTCTGGTAGAATAAACTTCTGTAGATTAGAATGATATCTTGTCCCCTTTTTCTGTCTTTGACAGAATAAGTGGTGCAATGTATAGGGATGAATAAAATTTTTGTAGTTGAACTTAAGTCTCATGAAGGACTGTATTTAGTTTTATTGATTTTATTATATGTTACGATGTAGGTTTGCATATTTTGTGTAGAATTTTGTCATGACTTATGGCCAGCACAATAAAGTTTGATTGATTGATTAAGGGGAACAAAGAATTTTTTTTCATTATTCTATCGCCTGCTTATATATGAATTTCTATGTTTAATCAAAAACAGATAGCCCAGCACACAATCCAAACAATATACATCCTTTTACTTATTGTTAATGGGAGCCTATATATGTAAAAAAAAATTGTTGACACCAGCATAGGTTCTACAGGATTGGATCCATCCTGCTTGTATGCATTAGATCCACTTACAAATAATCATCTTCCTGTATTGCTATATCAGCTGTGGGGGACTGGATGAGGGCGAGTCACCTGAAATTAAATCCTGACAAGATGGAGGTGATGATTGTGGGGAAGGCCGAGGGAGTGATGGCCCCCATCATTGATGGGGTCCGTCCTCCCTTGGTTTCTCAGGCCCGGAGTCTGGGGGTGCTGCTGGACCCACAGATCTGCCTGGTTGCCCAGGTGATGGCTGTTGTGAAGGGGGCATTTTGCCAATTACATCTGGTGCATCGGCTTAGGCTGTATGTCTGGACTGTCATCCATGCTTTTATTCCCTTGAGACTGGATTACTCAACACACTCTACGTGGGGCTACCCTTGGTGCTGGTTCAGAAACTACAGCTAGTACAGAATGTGGCATCCCATCTCTTGACTGGGATGGGCTGATGCGAGCACATTACACCAGCACTCCATGCTCTGCACTGGCTGACGATACTTTTCCGGGCCCAATTCAAGGTGTTGGTGCTGACCTTTAAATACCTAAACGGCTTGGACCCCACCTACCTGCAGGACCACCTCACCCTCTGGGTCCTGGATCAGCTCCTGCAGTCAGCCGGGAGCACCCTCCTTGGGGTCCCCCAGGTTTCCTGGGTGTCCACCATGAGGAGGGTGTTCTCTGTGGCTGCGCTGCAGCAGTGGAACTTCCTCCTGTTGGAAATCCACTTGACTACTGACCTCCCCTCTTTCCGTAGACAGTGTAAGACCTGGCTGGTCCACCAGGCCTTTCCTGAGGGAGATGGGTTGGGTGGGTTGGGTTAAGGGGGTGATGGGTTTTATATTGTTTTAATTGTAGTTTTATAATTGTTTGTTTTAATATGTTTTAAAATTCTGTGAGCCGCCCTGAGATGCCTGGGGCAGGAGGGGGTGGCATATAATTTTTAGAATAAATAAATAAATAAATAAAAATATTGTATTTTGTTTCACAACACCAATCAACTGATTGGTGTTGTGCAACAAATCTGTGTTGGAAAGCACAATGAGATATAGCTATGGTGAGAGAGAGAGAGCGAGAGAGAGACTTATAGCCATCTGCCTGCACAAAACCAAATATACAATCCTGAAAACTACTATTTTCTGAATTTTTTTCCTGACAAGCACTACTACCCGAAGTAACTTGCAAGGAGTTGTCAAAGTTGCAATGTTACAGTTACAAAAGCAGCTTAGTTCTCATGACCAAGAGCCCAACAGTTCAGTCTCATACCATAATTTACTTACATGGGAGGATTCACAGGGGGGGCTCAGGGGCTTCAGCCCCCCCCATTTCATTTTGGCTTTCATTTTCATTGGTTTCAATGTAAAACACGTTTTCAGCTGTAACATTGTTGTTTTTCACTATATTTGACTGAAATGTGGGATGCATATACCTCCCATGGAAGGCATTAAGTGTACCAAAGTTCACAAGGATTGAGTAAAGGAATCCAATTTTAGAAGCAATTGAATCACTGAATTGAATCGTTTTGGCTTTCATTTTCATTGGTTTCAATGGAAAACACATTTTTGGCTGTAACTTTGTTGTTTTTCACTATATGTGGATGGAACATGGGATGCATATACCTCCCATGGAAGGCATTAAGTGTACCAAATTTCACAAGAACTGAGTAAAGGAATCCAATTGTACAAGCAATTGAGTTATTTTATTTTGCAAAATTCTTCATATACATTCATATACATTCTTAGTGATAACCTCTTTGCCTCATATCAAATGTAGATGACACTTGGCAGGTTTACACCCCTTCCCATATTTACTATCTTTGCCAACTTTCAGAAGTATTGGATAAAGGGTCCTGGTGGTATAAGCAATTAACATATAGATGTATATCTGACTAACATCTTTGTAGTCCAACCAGTGTACATGAAATTTGGCAGGGCTGTATATAACACTTTCATTATCATTTCATTATCATCTCTGCCACATATCAGAAAGCTGTGATAAAGGGTCCCAATTTTATATGCCTGCACAGCATATGCAGAGAAGGAGCCTATGCCAGGGATTCTCTTACGTCACTGTGGTATAAGATCGGTTGGTGATGCCAATTGGCCAGCAGAAAGGTCAACCAAATATCCTCATTCTGTGCTGTGACCATCCCAACATCTCTCCCCCACTTGTTACTGGAAAGTCAGAAGCATCTGTTTAGGAAAGAGTCAATAGAGATTCTCTTATGTCCTCTGTCACAGTGCTGCAGGATGTGATTGTGATGATAATTGACAAGCCTGGATGTGTAAACTATGTCCCCTGATTGCTTGGATGCTATCCCCAAAGTCCCAGTTATGTCCTTTATGCCCTTATACCCACCTCAGGGCCGCCCCTATGCCTGCCTAAAAGCCACTACCAATTGGTCCTGTAAAGCTGGAAGCATGCAGTAATTGGCCAGTGAATGTGTCTGTCAGTCTTTTGGTTTGCTCGACATTCTTCCTCCTACAATCTCTCTCCCCCTGCCATGCAGGATGCCTGCCTCTGACTGGCACTGCATGTGCTGCTATTTATCTGAATAATGGTCTTCACAAGGACAACATCAATTGCTTATAAAATTGGGTCCATTTATCAAATTATTCTGTAGTTTGGCAGTGAAGGTATGTGATACATTTCTGCCAAATACCTTTCAAACAGGGTGGAATATACAAATGATACAGCTGGAAATGTATTTTCAAGTTAATGTCTTATACCATCATGACCCTTTATCCAATTTTTCTTAAAATTGGTAGGAGTGTTAGGCTTATGGAGGGACATAATATTTACAGGTGTAATGCAAATTGGATGGAAAATAAAGAAGTTGTAGCCATGAATGTGTATGGAGCTTTTCTGAAAATCACAATGTTCAATTGCTTCTAAAATTGGTTTGATTTACCTAATCATTTCACAAATTGGTACACGTAGTGCTCTCCATTGGGGGTACACCCTCCCTATGTTTAATCAGAATTGAATAAGAAAAAAAAAGTTACATCCAGAAATATGTTTTCAAGGTTTTTCCTTTTATTTCAAAAACAAAATGTCATTTTTGTTTCTATTTTTGTTATTATTATTTGTCATTTTTGATATTGTGATAACAATAATTAAAACAACAATGTTCATTATTGTTATTGTAATAATGAAAATGACATAAACACCCCTACAGGGGGCATAATTTGCCCATCTCTCTTTTATAGTTCTCTTTGCTTGTATGGGGGCATCTCTCTTTTATTGCCCTCTTTTGCACAGTGAGGATTTGCCCCTCATCTACTTTGGGCTTAAGGGGACATTTGCCCCTCCCTGATTTATTTCCCTCTTTGGCATGGGGTAAAATGGGGATTTGCTCCTAGACTTTGGGTGTTTTCAGCTGTCCCGGGGCACCCATTGGCCTCAGAATGGAATCGTGTATTGATTGTTGATGGGCTGTTCTGATTCCGGAGGGGCATCGGGGGAGGGGGCGGGGCTGTACAGCACAACGTGCGGCCGCACAGCCCCACCCCCTGTGCTCCCGAGGCCACCCGCCTTCTGGGAGATGGGAGAGCACAGCGGCCAATGCGGCCACAGCACCCGCCCACCCCCTGGGGTATTAACCATGGCCCGTAATCAGCAGCAGGCACGGCCGCCAATTCCGGGCTGTGGTCCGGGAGCAGACGTGACGTTTTTATTTATTTATTTTTATTTATTGGATTTTTACCCCGCCCTGCCTAAAACAGCTCAGGGCGGCTCGGTGAATCCCGCTGTGGTTGACCGTGGTAACGTCACATGTGTTGGGCCGAAAAGTTATTCCGACCGGATGTTCAACCCCGGCGGGAATCACTTTGACCATGCTTTCGGAACTCCGGCCGCCCGGACCTCCCAAAGCGTGGATAAAGCGATTCCCACAAGGGGTGAGCATCTGGCGGGAATCACTTTTCAGCCCAACAGACGTTACATCCCCACAGTCCCCACAGGGGGATTCACCATGGTGGCATAAAGTCTGAAAATACCCTTTGTATTTTACTGTAGTGAGACTAGGGGTAGGGGTTATTTAAGCATCTGTGTTTGATGCCCACTTTCAGGTGGCAGCTGGAGCCCAGCTATCATATCCACTGCTTCCTGAGTCCTCCTCCCCTGTTGGAGATGTGGCTTGGAGGGGTTCCCATGGCTTTGGGGTGGGGCATAAACTGGCCTGACACGGTTGCTCATTTGGTAGGGGGTGAGGCTAGAGGTGGGGCTGGAGGTGGGGCCTGCTCACCTGGGTGGAGCTATACTAACTTTAGATTTATGCCCCCCCATCCACATCACTTCTGGATCCGCCCCTGACTTAACACTGGTGTCAAATAACATAAAATTCCTTGGATGAAAAAAATCCACATGAATTCATATACACCAATTGTCTTCAGTTTCATCACACCTTTTTACAACATCTTTCCAGCAGCATCTCTATGCAATAGGTCCATAAACTGCTATTAGTCAAGTTCATCAGGGGATGAGACTTCTGATTATCAGGGGCTGGGAGTGAATAGCAGGAAATTGGATCACTCCATTATGACCTGTTGTGCCCTTCTCTAAAGCAATCAAAGATGACCACTGCCAGAGATCAGATCCTGGGCTAGATTGTTCATTTTGTTTATGGTACTTTTTATGTCCCTATATTATTATTGCAGGTAGTAGTAATTTATTTGTCATATTTTTTTTTAGTGCCTAGAGACCAACCAAGAATGGACCAACATTATGCTTGTCATTGCACAACTAGAGAATAACAAACAACCCACCACTCCCTTATATAGCTACATTAACACAGAATTTGTCACAGCTAGGACAGTTGAACGTTAATTTGCTGCTGTATTACATTCTGCAATCCGTGTTTCAGCAGAAGGAAGAAAAATCATCACATTCCCTATTTTGTTCATGTTGCTCTTTCCTTGTTCCTTCCTGATTTAAGCAGCACACAAGGGGTGTAAGCAGAACACAAGAGTACAATTTTTATTATGAAGCATACAAAACAGTAGTGAACAGCTTGTCAGTAATCTTCATTGAGGAGTGTAAATCCCACAACCAGTATTTTATTTTGAAGGCACACTTTATATAACTTAGCAATTCACCACTGGAACCTTGAGTCCTTTTGAAATGAATCTCTTATGATACCGAGTGCTCACTTGCTCAATAGTTTACACAGTGTATTCTGGTATTTTAAAGTCAATTAACAAATTTAAGATATGGAGAAATCTTATTTGAGCATAAAAAACCCCCATGTAAACAGCTACAGAAAAAAACTGAGGGTATTTTCAGACGTTACGAGATCACGCTCAACCACAGTCAATACCCTGTGGTGGGGAATTGTCCTGTAACGTCTGTTGGGGAACCGTAAGTTCCCCCTAGATGTTTGCCACAGTCAATCGCGGTGGGGAATCAGATTCACCACGCGATCGGCTGGACCGGCAGGACTGGCGCCGATCACATGGTGAATGTGATTCCCCACTGCAATGAAGGGCCCCATCTCGTCTGGACGGAAACCACAGCCAGGAATCCCCGGCGGGATTCCGGGCCATGGTCAATTCGGGCAGGCTCTGCAGACGCATTGGCCACAGCGTCTGCCCATCTCCCCAGAGGGTGGGCGGTGGGGGAGCATGGGGGGCTGTGCGGTTGCACATTGCGCCACATGGCCCCGCTTCCCTCCCCGATTCACCACCGGGATCAGCGGCACGTCTGCTGGATGTGCCAGAGTGATCCTGGTGGGGAATCATTTGGGTGATTCCGGGATGGGGTGAATGCCGCTCTGTCTCTACTGAAATCACCCTGAGACACGTGAAGGATGCAGATAGGTGAAAAACTGAAGGCTCAAGCAACAGCATTGAATAAGAGCTACAATAATCACGTAAAACTAATTGTACTTGAACATCGTCAAGTGTCGTTTGTTCAGAAAAGGACTTTTCAATGGTTAATGATTCCAGTTCCTTTTCATAAACCCCCTCAATTGAGAACCTCCACAGATTTGTCAGAATTGATTTCTCTGTGAATTATGATCAGACAGGAAAATACTTCTGTTGCATTACTGGAAGAATCCAAGTGAGAACTGCGTATGATTAAAACCCAGATCATATAGCCAATCTCCCATGTATTGTACCTGTATTTATAAGAATAATTTCCCCATAAATCTTATGCATTTTTTGTTGCCTCCCACAGACAGCCTCAACCTCCTGGGTTTAGGCTCAGTAACGGCTTAATTTATCTCATTTCAGCTTGTGTGATGAAAAATTGTCAAGGCACTCTGCAATCCCCCCAAACATTTGTTTTCTCCTGCTATTCTGTTTTTATATTAGACATATACACATTTTTAAAGTTCTTTATTTTGTTTACAAAATTGCATTTAAAACAATAAGCCACAGCCTTAAGGAAAGGGCAAAACTTGCACAGTGTTTTCAAACACAAATCTACTCTTCTATGAATCAAGATTGGACCCTATCCTGAAAACATGTAATATTTTTGGTGATATTACTGTATATAGCTCCATGGATTGCAATAGCAATTGCACACAGTAATAAGCACTTTGCTCTGTAGCAATTGTTTTTATGCTCAACCATTCCTCTAAATCCTGATTCTGCTAAGTGGGAAAAACTTAGCATTCATCCATTCAAAGCCCCACTGAAGCCATCACAAGGCAGGGTGTATAGAACTTTGCAACATGGTGGCAGGATGAGGGCCTTGCACTCTGATTCAGAAAAAAAACAACCCCTCCCCCCGCCCCTAACCTAGACATGCATTTTGGTGAAGTTAGCTCAGGAAAGTGGTTAAATGCAATGCTGAATCACCCTTTTACCATTAGTGGAGCCGGTGTAAATTCATTTTCATAACTGAAATATTTTTTAACACAAAACCCCCACGCAAGTTGGGATTTTCAAAAATGCCATATCCAAAAGATACTTAAAGTCATGTTTCCTACTTGCATAGGATCATTTATTTATTTATTTATTTATTTATTTATTTATTAAAATGTATATGCCACCCTTTCCATTAAGGCTCAGAGTTGCTTACAAACAATTCAGATATCTTAAAAAATCCCTTTACCCCCCCCCCACTACCTTTCCCCTAATCCCACGCCCATTCCTAATCCCACCCAATCCTACCCCTGCCTGCCAAACGCCTGGCCAAACAGCGAGTGATTTCAGACATTACGTGGTCCAGATTCACCACAGTGGATTCCCAGCGGAGGGCCCCGGCAGCATGGAGGAGTCAGGAGCCCACATGGTGGCCAGGAACCAGGGCCTGGGAGGCACAGGGGGACTCACAGCCAGCTGCTAGGGGCCATGAAAGGCCCAGGGACTGGGTGCCCCACCTGGTGAATGAGGTGGGACCAATGAAGCATACCCTGGCGGTACCCCAGCATGGATATGTGGTGGACGATCAGGTAGTACGCCTCGAATGGATCCTGCATGGAGAAACCCAGCTGCACATCGGAACAGGAACACACACCTGACAGCTCCACCACTTCCGCCGTGGTAGGCTCGGAGATGCAGCAGTCAGCAGCAGGGGGCCATGGAAGGTGACCCAGCTCCAGCAGCCAGTGATACACTGCCTCATGGGAGCGCTGGCATCCACGGGCCCCGTGAACACAGCCAAAGTAGGACACGGCCAGGGCAGGGTCCCCCTCTGCCAGGCACACCATGAGGCGGCCAGGCTGCATACAGACAGGGCAGACATGGTCTCCACCGCAGACCATGCCACATGAAGCACCTCATCTCTGGGATGCGCCCATCGGGAAAGGGAACCAGTCCCAGCATCTCAGCATGCAGCCAGCAATCCCAGGCACTCGCCTCATAGCCAAAGTAATGAAGGCCAGAGCTCAGGCTCTCATAAGCACCCGACAGGCTGTCCGGGCAGCCCAGGAGCAACTGCATGGCCAGGGTATGCCACAGGTCAAACAGGGCCATGGTCTCACGGAAGGTCCATGGATGGGGCGGCCCATGGGGGCCGGGAGCCCGGTGGAAGCACAGCCAATCATGGTCCAGCACGCTAGGGAGAATAACACCATGGACAGGGGGGGCCCACATTCCCTCCAGGGGCGGGAAGGGGGTCGGGGGCACCAAGGCCAGCCGAGAATGCCACAGACTGCAACAATGTATGGCAACAGAGCGAGGCATGGGGTGAAGACATAGCACAGCTGCAGGAACCAAGCACACAGACAGGACAGCCGACACACTAATCAGGTCAGCAAGGACACGATTTTGCCAACAGGGAGAGGTGGGAGGTGATGACAGGAGGCATGCAGATGCAGCCTGCATGCCTGGGTGCACACCGGGCTGTGCATACGTCTCCAAGCTGGGACAGCATGTGCGCTCCATAGCGCGATCCCGCCGGCCCAGGCCACCTGCCCTGCAGGAGACAGCCCAGCCAGCCAGGGGCGGGACACCACCCATCCCAGCCTATACCTGGGCTGCCCGAAGTCCCCTGGGGATCACCACACCATGGAGTGGGACAGGTTGGGCACCTGCGGAATGCACTTAGCACTCTGTGCCGAGTGGTACCATGCCCACACCAATCGGCTGCACATCCTGACTGCCGAGGTGCACCTGGGAGCCCGCCTGTGGGTTACCATGGCCCAGAGCGCAGCAGGGACCCACAGGGCCCACCATGGCCGCAGGTGCACCCTAGCTCGGCTCAGGGCTCAGCGGGTGTCTGGAGCGGACCGGCAGGCCATGAGCTGCGACCGGACCAGGGCTGTGGCGATTCACGAGGTGGCTGGGTGCCTCCAATGGAGGAGGGAGACCATGAGCCGGGCCACCCTGCTCGCTATGCCCATTGCCCGGCGGTTATGGGTCACGGGGTGGGCACAGGGATGGTGGTCCCGGGTGCTGGCTCAGTGGGACGAGGCAGCCTGGAGGGTGAACTTCCGGATGGACAAGCTCACCCTACTGCAACTCACAGAGTAACTCACGTCCTGGCTGGAGCGGCAGCACACCCCCATGAGGAACCCCATCCCCATGATCCAGAGGGTGGCCATCGGGGTCTGGGCCCTTGCAATGCCCGACTCCTGCTGGTCCATCTTGCAGCACTTCGGTGTCAGGGTGAGCACCGTTTTCTGTATCCTCCGGGATGTCTGAGAGGCTATGGAGGGTGTTCTCCTGGACCAGGTGATCCAGCTGATGGATCAGGGGCCCGTGATAGCTGGCTTCGTGGCTGGTGGGTTCCCCAACTGCATGGGCGCCATGGACGGCACCCACATTGAGATCCTCTGCCCCTCCATGGGGGAGGCCGCAGAATATGTCAACAGGCATGGGTATCACTTCCTGCAGCTGAAGGCTGTGGTGGACTACTGGGCGTGGTTCATAGACATATTCAAGGGCAACTCCGGGCGCAGCCACGATACCTGAATCATGACCATCTCCCCCTTCTATGCCCGAATGTACCGCAGGGACTTTGCAGACATGAGGATGGCCCGGATCGAGGGGTTGCTGATGCCCCCTTGTATCCTGGGTGACCNATAACAAAACAACAACATCAACATTATGAAACCAAAACCAAACACTGAAAGGAAACTTATAAAGGAAACTATTAGTCTCTGGGCCTGTCCCCCAAGACTTGGGGGAAGGCAAAAGGTGGCAGGGTGCAGCACAGGGCTGAGGGGCGGCCACCCTGTGCTCTTCCATTTCACATCCGTGGGCCATGTCAAACTCCACGGCCCCTTCTATGTCCCGATGCCACGTGGAGACCGCCTGGTGGTAGAATTCCAGTCTATCCATCACGGCGGAGACGTACTGGTAGTATGCCTCCACCTGTTTCTTCTCCACCTCAAGAGCCTGGAATTTTTCCACCAGGCAGTTCTGCAGGCAATGTACGCCTGACATCATCTGGCGGCTAGGCCTCTTCACTTTGCCCCAAAACACCTTTGCCGCAGCAGATTCCCAGGGCCCGGGGGACTCCACATCAGGGCTGAAGGAGGGGGAAGGGTTTACATGCCATGACTTTTGGGTTGCCTTCGCCCCCTTCTTCTGGCGCTGATGCTCAGGCTCCATGGTCATGCCAGAGTCCTCCTGCTGCCTCACCGTCTGGTCATGGAGCCTTTCAATATGGGTGATTAGCCCCAATGTGGTCCCCACTCTCTGCAACCAGAATCATTTCTTGCAGATCTAAAGATCATAAAAAGATAGGAACATAAGAAGTGCCATACTGTGTCAGACCAATGGTCTGTCAAGCCCTGCCTGCATTCTGTCTCCACAAGTGGGTGGGTGGCCAATCTCTCCCTGCAGGGGACTTCTGTTCCTAACAGGTCATAGAGAGCAATGCATCTTGCATACCCTGTTCTTCCAGCCCCCGTGCCTTACCTTGCAGATAGCAAACCCGTTCTCCCTATCATACCACCTCCAGACATTGGACCTTGTCCGCCGACTGTTTGGGGGTGGCACTGGCGACCTCTGTCTGGGTGTCCTGCACTGCATGGCACCAGTACTGGCATCTAAATTCTCTCTGAAACAGGAACACATAGTCAACACCTAAATAATATCATGCATTTATGATGATGCCTCTAGTACTCACTCCTTGGGGTGTTCAGGATGGCAGATGGAGAGACCCTGGATGGCACGTGCAAAACCTGCCCTCCTTTGGGTGCTTGGGATGGCTGTGGAGAGACCCTGGCTGGCACATGAAAATCTTGCCCTCCTTGTGGTGCTGCTAGGGAGGGATGGCAAATGGAGATACCCTGGCTGGCACGTGTCAATCCTGCCCTTATTTGGGTGCTTGGGATGGCAATGGAGAGACCCTGGCTGGCACGTGCAAATCCTGCTCTTATTTGGGTGCTTGGGATGGCAATGGAGAGACCCAGGCTGGCACGTGACAATCCTGCCCTCCTTGTGGTGCTGCTAGGGAGGGATGGCAAATGGAGAGACCCTGGCTGGCACATGCAAATCCTGCCCTCCTTTGGGTGTTTGGGATGGCAATTCAGAGACCATGGCTGGCACGTGCAAATCCTGCCCTCCTTTGGGTGCTTGGGATGGCAATGGAGAGTGGAGACCCTTGCCAGGGATGACTGGCAGGCATATGTTTGGTTGGGGATGCTGCTCATACTCGTGCTTGACTGCTGGAAGAGCCCCCCACACTACAGTACTCTCTCTCTCTGTGGCAGACATCCGCTGTTACCCACTGATGCCCACTGTTTGTGCCTGGCTGATGTCCACCACCCACTCACCCACCCGCACGCCAGTGAGCTCGCTCTAACGGATAGAGCCTTTCTTGTCCTCCAAGTAAAAAAAAAGTTTACAAACCTGGCAGCACCTCCTGTGCCTGCCGCTTGCTCCTTATCCGAGGAGCTGGCAACCACCACCGAAGGTTCAGGGGTTGGGCCAGTGACCGCTTCCTCCTCCTCCACCACCAGCTCCAGGAGGACCAATTTGGTCCCCAGCTGGGGAATCAAGACAACAGTTGTCTTCATTTAAAACAAAACAAAAAAAAAAACCCCACACACAGACCAACACACAGATCAACAACAAAAGTCACCCATCAACACTCACCAACCAAAACAACACAGCCAAACCAAACAGAAACAGCCAAAACACATGAAACTGAACAGCCAGCCAGACAAACACACACTCTCTCACCACACAGCTCCGCACGCAATCAAATTTCTGGTTCCCGGCACGATCACGGGATCTCGCTATCCCTTTTACCAAACACCCAAACCAAACCGAACATGCCCGAACTGAACAGCCAAACCCAAACTCGGCAAATGAACTGAACGCCCAAACTGAACGCCCAAACAAGACCGAACCAAACGCCCAAACCTGAAGCGCGATCTGTTCGCCCATCCCTATCTCTTATATCCTCTGTCACAGTGATGCAGGATGCGATTGTGATGATAATTGTTTATCCTGGATGTACAAACCATATCTCCTGATTTCTGGGAAGCTATCCCCAAAGTCCCAGTTATGTCCCTTAGATGCCCACCTCAGCATTGCCCCCTAGGTGCTCCTCATAGCCCCCACCGATTGGTCCTGTAAAGTTGGAAGTATATGTCAGTGAATGTGTCTGTCAGTCTTTTGGGTTGCTCACCATCCTCCCTCATACAGTCTCCCTCCCCCTGCCATGACAGATGCCTGCCCCTGACTGGCACTGCATGTGCGGCTATTTATCTGAATAATTGTCTTCAAGGGGACAATTCAATTGCTTATAAAATTGGTTCCCTTTATTAAATTGGCTTGTTGTTTGTCAGGGACGACAGTGAATATGTGTGATAAAATCATGCCAAATGTCCTGTAAACAGGATGGAAAATAAAAATGTTACAGCCAGAAATGTATTTTGAAGTTTATCACTTATAACGTCAGGACCCTTTATCCAACCTTCCTGTAATTTATCAGGATTGGTAATCTTGTGGAGGGACATAATCATCCTAGGTTTAATGGAAAGTGGCTGGAAGGTAAAGACGTTGTTGCCAGAAATGTGTATGCAGCTTTTCTTAAAAGCACAACCTTCAATTGCTTATGCAATTGGTTCCCTTTATCCAATCTTTCCAAAATGTGGTACACAGAGTTATCTCCATTGGTGGTACAATTTCCCAAGTTTCATCAGAATTGAATAAGCAAAAAAAAAAGGTATAGCCACAAATATGTTTTTCAGTGTTTTCCCATTATTTTGAAAAAATCTGTTTTTGTTTTCATTTTCATTATTGTTATTTTTCATTTTCATTCCACCCCTATTGGCTGTTGTGTATTAAAGGATCCAATATACCATTGATTGGCAAACTGTGGATCAGGAGCCGCATGTTGTTCTTGGTCCTGGGCCCCATGCTTGATCACTGAACCCAGGTCATCTTAGCAGCTAGAATTGCAGAGCACTGGCTGCACCTGACAAACACATGGCAAGAGACATTTGTGTGTTTGTGTGCTTTGTGGCTCTCGGACATATGAAGATTTTTATCCATGAATGTTGGGGTTTGGAAACTTTTCTCATCCCTCCAATATACTGCCTGGATTATTTAGCGTAGATTAGAATACACTTACATTTCTTGACTTCATTTTCGACATTACTCAGCAATTTAAAAATAACACCATAAAGCATGTTCAAGGAACATGTGATCAAACTGTTGCCAAATGAGAACAGATTTTAAAAATAATTCTTTC
>QEPC01011547.1:12833-24666 GCA_003113815.1 Sphenodon punctatus
TGCGAACGCGGTTTGGATGTTCGCACTTCAGACCGAACTCGGTCTTTTAGGATGTCCGAACCAACTCGAAAACGGCCAAACAGTTCGGTCATGTTCGGGTGAGTTCGGATGAGTTCGGGGGTGGGGAAAACATGACTTTGGGTGAGGAGGCAGCTGAGGACCAGATTTCCTGGCACCAGGGGTGGAGACCAGGGGTTGTTTCAGGGCCAAATGATACCGAAACCTAAAAAAATTTGGTATCGATATTGATAGTGCTATTTTTGAATGTTCAGCCAAGTTCGGCTGAACCAAATTCCACCGAACCGAACAACCGAACCCAAACTCAAGTTTCGAACCAAATGACTGAATGTCTGAACATCCGAACCGCTTTCTGTTTGCACACCCCTATGATCCATGATCTTCTTTTCCCCATCTTAAGCATGTCTCTTCATAGGGGTTTTGTAAATTAACCCTTACTGTTTTCATTTTTTCATTGGGATCTTTTTGTTATTGTTTTATTTTAATAAAATAATACTTAAAAAAAAAATCACTGTGCATTCACAAAATGACCACCAGACCATTCTGTGCATGTGCATTCTTTTCCAAAATAGCGCTGGCAGCATTGGTGTAAAATTAGGCTTGCCTCTTCGGCAAGCCTGCCCTCAACTGCTATCCAGTTGGTTGATCTTGTACTTATTTTCAAAATGGTCCCCAGGAAGGAAAAGGTTCCCCACATCTGTTTTTGGAAACTTTTCATATTTATATCTAGTTAATAGTTTGAGAAATTAATGTGATTAATAGAGATGAAATGAATTTGTAATTTTGCATTTGTGAATCAAACTCACGTATCAGGTATCAAATTCATCACTCCTGCAAAGCGTTTGTGACTTTAGCACTTCGTTTTTTCAGTGTTTGGTAGTTTGGCTATAAGCATTTCATTAGATCACATGGATCATATTACCCAATCAACAGTTTATACATTTACAAAAAAACAACAACAACATACTGCAAAAAAGTGAATGAATAAGCAAACAAACAAATAAAAAAAGAATGTATGATCTTTGAAAAATGAACTTTAATTGGACAGCANCATGGAGATCCAGGCAGAGCTGTGCATAGAAGAGCACCCCCAGGTTCTGCACCTGGGAAGTCAGTGGAGGGCACACACCCTCAACCGAAGGGGTTGCCATCTCCATCGACTTACCCACTAACATCACCTCCGTCTTGTTAGGATTCAGTCACAGTCGATTAGCCCTCATCCAGTCCCTGACAGTTGCCAGACACCGAGTAAGCACTGAGACAGCCGGGCCTGGGTCGGTTGAAAATGAGAGGTACAGTTGGGTGTCATGCGCATATTGATGACACCTCACCCCATACCTTCTGATCACTTCGTAGAGCGGCTGCATGTACACGTTGAACAGAAGAGGAGACAGAACCGAACCCTGCAGGACCCCACACAAGAGGTCTCAGTGAGATGAAAAATGATCACCGAGCACCACCTGCTGAGTTCTCCCAGTCAGGAATGAGTGGAACCATTCGAGAATTATCCCACCCACCCCCACACTGTCCTGCAGGCGTGTCACCAACATCTCATGGTCAATGGTATCAAATGCAGCTGACAGATCTAATAGGACCAAAAGGGTCAACTGGTCTTTTCCTTTTCACGGCACAGATCATCGACCAAAGTCACCAATGCTGTCTCAGTGCCATGCCCCGGACGAAAGCCAGATTGCAAATGATCCAGATAACCAGTGCGGTTGAGATGCCCTTGGAGCTGCCGAGCCACTACCCATTCAATAACCTTCCCTAAAAAGGGAAGGTTAGAAACAGGCTGATAGCTGTCAGGGGAGTCAGCGTCAAGTGATGGTTTCTTGAGCAGAGGCCGTACCACTGCCTCCTTCGTTCCAACCTTCAGCCTACCTGCTTCAGCAGGTAGACACACACACACCAATCCTCATTCCACCAGTCACTATTCCCACCTGCCAAACACTTAGCCAAAAAGAAGTGTCTTACATTGCCTCTGAAAAATGCTCTGGTTCGAGCTCTGATGAACCTCCAAGGGAAGAGAGTTCCACAGCACTGGGATAGTAACCAAAAATGACTCTCTGCACACCCTCGTATTATCAACCTGATTTTTCAGGTAATACCTGCAAGAGGGCACTTCTTGCTGACTGCAGGGATTGTTGTGGAGCATGGTGTAGGAGGCGGTCTTTCAGATACCTGGTGCCCAAGCTGTTTAGGGCTGTAAAGAACAAAATCAGTACCTTCCATTCTGCCCAGAATGTTATCCAAAGTCAGCGCAGACTCTTGAGCAATGGTGTAAGATGCTCCCAAGGACTCACCCCCAAAAGGAGGCAGGATGCTGTATTCTGTACTATCTGCAGCTTCCAAACAGTCTTCAAGGGCAGCCCCACATAGAATTATTATTATTATTATTATTATTATTATTATTATTATTAATCAAGCATTTAAATAGCACCAGCAATGTACCCGGTGGTTTACAAAGTAATGGAATAGACACAGTCCCTGCCCTAGGGCTTACAATCTTAGAGAGGAGATGAAGGAAGGGGAACAGAGGGAGCGAGAAGGGGTGTAACATTCATGAAGATGCGAGATCCCAGGTGCCCATGCTTGGCTTGGTTACATCAAGAATGATGGCTGGCTGGTCCATGTGGTGAGGATATGAGTACACAGACCTCAGGTAACAGATCGCACTAGATGGAGGGTATCATTGCAATGCATTGCCGTAATCTAACCCTGAGGTTATAAAGACATGGATGATACCAGAAAAATCAAGATTCTTCAAATGAGGCAGTTTACTAATGGAGTTGCAAGGTAAGCGAGTCTTTGTGAACAAGTGCCAGACAATCTTGATTTGATATTGCTATAAAGCTAGAGATACTATTAGTAGAGTAAAAAAAAAAACCTGAAAATGTGAGTGTCTGAAATGTAATGTTTAAAACATGTAATGCAATGAGAAGACGTAACCTGTCAGTCTACTCCTGTCATTTCTGTGGATAAGTCAGGAAAGAGTTTTTAAAAAGGTGGATGACTTATGCTGAGTGGCAGGTATGGGTGCTGCTAATACTAATTAATAGTTAATAATGAGCTGCACTTGAGTTCATGGGAAACATACAGAAATGACTGCAGAGATGCATAATAATCAGAGTATATATCTGTAAGTGGGTGGAGCTTGGCTAACCTTACTAGCGAATGGGCAAAAGGTCCACAGAATAAATCCCCATCCAGCAGCCATCAGAGCATATTGTGCATATTCCTGGGGGGGGCTATGAGAAGTAGTGTGTCTTTTTTGAGTCATCATGCTGCCCAGTGCTCTCCATGGGACACTGCATGCATGCACCACATCGTCCTAAAGATTGTGCTGTAAACTAGTCCTGTGTGAATAAATCTACACAATGGAAATACCCAAGAACAGTGAATAATCTTGCAATATTTGGTCAAGTGATTGATTAGCTTGTATTAGGGTTGCCACCACCTCTTGTGGTTTGTCCTAAATAGTCAGAAGGGGGAATTGGAAGGAGGATGAGAAAAATATTACTCAACGGAAGAATGTGCTCAAGAAATGAGAGAACTCAGTGTGTATTTTTAAATGAGCAAGGCTTGAGGAGGGGGCGGGGGGGGGTCTATGGCAGCTGAGTGGCACAGCTGTGGAGCACCCACACATGTGGAGTGAGTGGGGAGCAATTCTAACAGGCAACTGCCAGGGTGGCCACCATTGCCACTCAAGCAGCCTCCATGCACTCCCACCACCATGGACCAGCCCTGCAAACAACTCATACAAGCAAGTCATTCCCCCACCACCACCCTGGCAACAACCCCTGACCCCAAGCCCAGCCCAACTGCCCACCCTCTGCCATGAAACACAGACCCGGACTTCATTGAAACAGCTGCCGCAGTCAGTAACCTGATCCCAGGAGCCAGTGCAGCCGCTGGCAGTCCTGAGCAACAATGGAGTCGCATACACTGTGTGACACACAGGATGCTGCTGTCTGAGCTGCTCTCCTCCATGGCGTTGGCTCTTCTTTCGTGCATCACGAGAGGGGTTAATTGTGTTTTGGAGCCAACATGGTGGTGTATTTCATGGGTGTGTCCTTCAAGAGCTCCTGATAGATCTGTGGGTGGGGCCGGGGAGGCGGCTGGCCGTGGACCTGGGTGCCCTGGTTCATTCAGGCAGGATATGCATGGGGGCCTCTCCCCATGTGTTTTTGTTGTTTCCCCTACACGGGGCACTCCAGATTTTTTGGCAGTGCCCCATATGTGGCCATGAGTGGGTTTTGCATGCTTCGTGGGAGCGTGCATCCCTCCACTCCCTCTTTAAATGGGCATTTGGGTGAGTGGTTAATGGGTGGCCATGCGTGGTAGCATCTCATTTAATTTAAAAACACCCAGTGCAGGACTGGGTTTGTTGGAAGTAGAAGTACTAAGGAAGTGAAGCTTTGTTTTTATGTAAAGGAAAACACTGATAAAATGAAATTAGACTTCGATTAATTTGCCCCATGGAGAGAACAATATGAAAGACTTGAGACTTGTTACTCTTTTGAAGGGAAAACTCAAGCATGTAACGCATCTCTGGTCATCAAGCTGTCTAGCATAGTACAATTCATTTTGATTGCCGATAGGATTTAAGGTGCCATCCTGTGCCATTCAATTCAGTGTGAATTTTGCCATTGACTTCAATGGACGTTTAAACATTTCATAGAAAGACTACCGTTTTTGTATTCGATTTTATGGGAAATTTCTATAAGGGACAGAAATATTTCAGCAGCAAATAAAGTCTTTTTAAGCCCACAGATAAAAAGCACAGTTGAATGCTCAGGCTCTAGACTACTATGTATGGGCAGTAACTACTTTAGGATTTTATTATGCTCACATTTACGGTTTGTGGATTAGGCAGTTAGTTTTTAGAGTGTAAAATCCCATAGATGGAAGGACAGCTTTAATCTACTGTGTTTGTCATTAATCTACAGATTAAGGGTCCCTGATGTTGGGCATTGCTCTGAAAGACAGCAGCAGGCTGGAGCAGTTCAAGGGGGAGATTTTTATCACCATTGGGCTCCAATTACACTAAATAAGGATATATTAATATAAATATTTTAGGGTCAAAAGGCCACTGGGCCATCTAGTCCAGGAGTGGGGAACTTCTGCCCTGGGAGCCAAATCCTGACTAGTCTGATTTTATTTTATTTGTTATTTTTTTATGTGGCCCCTTCCCAATTCCTGGATCTGGCCCATGATCAAGAACTAGGGATGATTATGCAGCATCGATCAATGTTCTGGACCTTCCCCTTCCTTCACCACTGAACATATTCCTTAAGTCCCTCTGTCCCCAGCTCCCATCTGGCCCATGGAGCTCATGCTAATTTTCAAAATGGCCCTTGGGAGGGAAAACATTTCCTTCCCGAAATTTGACTTATTCCATGCATGGCCAACTACATGCAATAGGTCACTGAACTTCCTTCAGCTAATTCTCAATCAAGTCCAGTGGCATAGCAAGACTGTGGTTGGCCTGGACTCAAGTCATCCCAGAGTCAGGGGGAGGGAGGACCTCAAGGGTGGGGAGGCAGGCCTTCCCCATGAAAGCTCCTAACAGGCCCTCTAGAGCAGCAGCAATCTTGGAACAATGGTGGGTAAGGGTGGGGGTGGGGCCAGCACTTCACCCCCACCCACTCTTATCAACTCTTTCTTGGTGGAGTCCTTTGCAAGTGTCCAAAGTACCACTTGGAAATTTTCAGTCAGTGGGGGAAGAGTCCACTACCTCCCCTGCCCAGTCTGAACATTTTCTAGCAGTGCTCAGGCCACTTTAAAATTCCCCTCTCAGGGTCTGGGACCCGGGCTCAAGTGAGCCCCCTTGCTCCATAGTAGCTACACCCCTGATCAAGTCCATTAGACTGTGTCTGGCTAAAGCATAGTTTTTTTAGAAAGGTGTCTGGCTTGAATCAGCTGCATCTGATTATGGGACGTAGCTAGGTTGGAATGGACCTAGAATAGGTGCAAGAAATTAACTCACCCTTCCCCCCCACACGTCCTGTCCTGCCCCTTCCCCTCTTTCCTCCCCCCAGAGTCCTTATTGCAGAGAACTGTCAATTTACATGTAAAGAAAGAAAATCCATACTTGACTACCGCAACATACTCCCTGCCCCCCTCACACACAGACATCCCCCCTCCACACTGCCTGCCCCCACCCAGCTCTCCCACATATACTGCCAAGACCCCCCTGCCCCCACCCCAGGGAGCACAGTGCAGCCCCTCACTCTCACCTTTCCCTTATGGGAAAGGGCAGGGCCCTGCTGTTCCCTGATCATCCCCGCTGCTCTCAATCTCCTCCTGAGGCTGGCACTGGACTGCTGCCGCACTCCCCTCTGCTCTGACTACTTCGAGTCCTGAGACACAACACCACTTCTCCCTCAGTGAACTGTTATGTTTATTATGACAGTCTCAATTTCCTGGTGGAGTAATATTTATCCTGGATCAAATTTTTAAAATTCTTTTAAAAACTGTTCATTTCAAAGTCTCAGAACTAAAACAGATAGCTTGCTAAGCTGCAGGTACACTGTCAATATTCACTGTGATGATAATCGATCCAACTGCTTAGGGCCTGATTCTCCAAGGTTTTAGTACCAATGCTAGCACTTAGCACTGGCATGAATCCCATTGAAATGAATGGGACTTGTGCCAGTGTGAAAATCTAGCAGCAGTGGTAGTAGTATTTTATTAACAATGTTGTTTAGCCAACGGCCCATTACAACAATTTAAATGCTAAATAAGTATATCAATGTATCAAATATATCCAGTGATGCCTCCAACAATTGGGCTGGTAGGCAAAAACACATAAAAACAAAGCCCTAGTAGGCCACAAGATAAATAAAATACAATAAAATACAATTCCATAAAACATACACGGGATAAGAGGCCCCCTAAGATGGCCACGGGGCCAAACATAGACCCATTTATACCCATAAAAAAGGTGCCAAATGCCTCCGCAAAGGACATTGTGCATAAACTTTTAAACCCCCACAAAGCGGAGATCGGACTAGTAACAGAACCCAGCAAGTCATCGTCGCTCCAACTGGTATGCCCACTTTGCCAGCTCAAGAATTTCCGAGAAGGAGTTTGCCTTCAAGCACAACTGGAAAAGCTGGCCTGGGGCCAAGAGGAGGTGACCCCGAATCCAGGCGGGCAAATATAATTCCCTCCAATAACTGGTCAGGGGACATACAAACAAAACGTGGGGGAGATCTTCCACCAGCCCCAGATTGCAACAGCACACCCGCTCTTGGTATGGAATCCCCCTACATCTACCTTCCAATACCCTGGTGGGGATAAGGTCGAAGCGGAGGCGGGTCAAAGCCCGCCTCTGGTTGGGGTCAGTTAGTTCCATCAAATAGGGCTTGCACAAAAAAACCTTCTTAATAGATTGATACAATGGTGCACACTGCACTACCTGTATGGCCCCTAGATCCTGTTGGACAGCTTGATCTCTCAATTGCTTATTTATTAATCTAGCCCTCCTCATTGGTACCCCTATCAGCAACTCGGGAGACAACCCTAGTTTCAGCAATTGAAGGCGGACCCTGGAGTACCATAGGCTAGACACAGAGGGAGACCACAAAAAGGCTTCCTCCAAGCATAGACGGGGGAGCCGGTCTCCATGCATGTTAAGCACCTTTAACCAGTACCTCAAGGGATAGAAGGAGAGCTCGGTGTTTAGAGGGAGCAAACCTGTTTCCAGTCTCAATAGGCATGCCGGAGTGCTTCTCGAAACTCCCAGGAGGGAGCTCAACAAAAATTTTTGGAGAGCCTCCAACCCAGTATCTACATAGTGGGCCCAAATTTCCGCCCCATAAAAAGTGTCCAGTTTGTATTTTAACTTAAAGAGTTTCAAAGCAGGGGGAATAAACCTACCCCCGTGGGACCTCCAGAATCTAAGAAGCCCCCCAATAGCCTGCCTCAACTTAAGGCAGGCACCCTTGAAGTGGGTGGACCAAGATGCCCTAGTACTAATAGTCAGTCCCAGGTATTTATATAGCACAACCACTCTAGCAGCAGTGTTAAACAGCTAGATGATCATGCTGCCAGTTTTACCCCTATTACAAATGCAGGGGTATGGGCGGTGGGATTTTTCTTGAGCTGGTCAAACAGGCAAAGAAAAATGGTAAAAGAAAAATAGTTTCAGAATTTCAAAATAAAAATGAATTTCCCATTTTCCTCTTTTTTATTTTTCAAAAAGTTAAAAATAAAGTGTCAAAATGAACAAAACATTTTAACTAGTTCAGCACTAAATTAAAAAAAAAATTCGATCAGCTCTGAATTTTCCCCTGGAAGTAAGCCGAAATCATTGTGACAGAAATTCCAAATATTTCACATTGTTTATGTGATAAGGACTTTGAGGAAAGAGAAATGTGTCCCTAAACTTTGGCATAAGACCATTATGCTGTTCTCAAGGTCAATCTATTTTATCAATTAACTTGTCGTCACAACCCTTATTGTGAAGACTGAAATTAGTGATCATGAATATGGGCTGCTTGACCCCTCACCCCAAACTTTGGGGTTTTTGAAAGAAGGAAAGCTGTGGTGGGGGATCCATGGCCATTGAATGGCACTGCCACAGAGCACCCAGTCAAGTAGAGTGTATGGAGAGCGATTCAAATGGGCAGCTCCCAGGGTGGCCATCATGGCCAGAGAGGCAGCTCCCCCCCCCCAAACACACACACACTGTCCCTGCCACGGACCATGGGAGAGGGGGAAGCATGCCAGGCTGGCCTTTGGAAGTGACATGTCTCCAGCGGGAGTGCTGGCAAACCTGGGCTCCCCAGTTCTCCTGGTCAGTGCAAAGGCTGCTTCGCCGCCCCCAGTGTCTCTGAGCAGTGACCCTGTTTGTTGGAGTGGCTGGCTGCCACCATTCAGACAGGCAGAGGCTTTGTAGCAGCCCGTTGCCTCTAAACTATTTGACTTGCCCTTCACAGAGCATTCATTTCCAAGGCTGTTTTTACATGGATGCACCCCCCCAAACTGGGTGTGTGGGAGGGTGTTCCACCAGTGGAGGCGTCCATGTAAATGGACATTGGTGGGTGGGTGGGGATGGGTGTGCGGTCGGTGTTCACCCATGTGAACACTGCAGGCAATGGGTGAGGGTCCGTGCGCGCTCCCGTGCAACACCCACCTCCACCCATCAACCCCATCTCCACCCACAGAGCCCTCAAGAAAACTGGAGGAGACCCTGCGGATGGAGATGGGTGGAGGGGTGTGTGTGTGTGTCTGTGTAAAGGGACACACGTCCAACTCCACCCACTGTGCCAGAACACCCATCCCCCCACCCATCCCCATCCATGTAAAAATGGCCCAGATTTCCTGGCAGTGGTCCGTGTGTGATCATGAGTAGGTTCTCTGGATGAATGTACATCCAGATGCTCTATGGCTCCTGGGAGACCATGCGGGGTAGCAGCTCATCTAAAATTCCCTCTTAATTCCCTCATCTACAGGCTACTGGCAGAGCTTATCTGTCACTTGAAGCTTGTTCAGTAAACAGCCAGGCTGTCATGTTCTGGTTTGGGCACCTGCGATCATGTTACACCTGCACTGTGTTCTCTTCATTGGCTGCCTGTGGAGCAACAATTTGAGTTTAAGATTGCACTGCTGGTTTTAAGGATCTGCCCCCTGGGCGATTTAGGCCCTGGCTATATTCCAGACCTACTTCTGGAGTCTCACCCTGATCAGTATCTGTGCTGAAGAACCACTTGCTTTTTGGGGGTTCTGCCATTGCACCTTAAGTCGACGGGCGATCGGGCTTTTGCTGTGCAGTGTGGAACTCTCTCCCTTCAGATGTCTGTCTCATTTCCTCCCTCCTTACTTTTAAAAAACACCTGAAAACATATTCATTTTCTAGGTGCTTTTAAGGATCCACTGCTGGTTCCTTCAATTGTACTCTGTTCTCCTTCTTTCCTTCCCCTATTTTAAAGTATTTTATTTTTGTTTTAAATTGTCTTGAATTGTTTTTAAGTGTTTTATATTGTTTTATACTCTGTGAAACACTCCAAGTGCCATGTGAAGCCAAGGGGGCACTATATAAATATTAATTAGTAGTAGTAGTAGTAGTAGTAGTATGAATACTCTTTGTCTACTCCCACATCTTCAGAGCACTGCAACATTGTGGGGCCCCATAAGGGACAGGGCCACACCAGAAAGAACTGAGGCCAGGAGGCTCTGCTGCCCCCTTTCTGATGTGGTTACGCGCCATTCAGTGTTGTGACACAAACAACCCACCACAAGGCACAGGACCGCATCAAAAAGGGAGTGGGAAAATCTCTTCACCCCATCTTTCTCAGGAAAAAAATAATCTGTTAGCACCCCTGAACACAAGAAACACACATTATTACCTTAGCACTGTCAACTGAGCAGTACTTATTTCAGAAATTTTCTGCCACATTTCAATACCTTTTCATCAGACAAAATTCGAGTGTATACATCTATTTAAAATCTTGACTGTTTCCAGTTTAGCGACATCTAGGTCACCACAGTTATTAAATTGTGATGGTATGTTATTTTTGTTGGCTGATATAATGTTGAATGACATTGTCATAGGCGGCATCTACCTTACCTCTGTGCCTGTCTTCTGCTTCCCAAACAGTCTAAGAACAGAGTACAGACCTGAACTGCTATATAAACAGAGGGTCCCTTTATTTGTGTCCCTAGTTCTTAACAAAATATGCCTTCATTTTCAAACAAAGCTGTGCCTATCTGGTTGTCTTCCAAAGTATTGCAAACATAGGGGACACTTGTATGTAAAGACAACCTCCACAGCAGTGTTATGGGATTTTGTTGACACACCCAGGAATGAGACAGAGGGTAATTTCAGATGTTATGCATCCCCAGGTCACCATAGCGAATCCCCAACCATGGTGGTAAGCCACCTAACCCCCACCCATGGTTCAGACTGGCCCCAAACAGACATGACAGGAGTAGTACCATGGCAAGGAAACAGACAGACAGGCCACAATCCAGGACAGTGCAACAGACATTACACCAATCCAGGACCATGGCAAGAACCCCCAGAAGCCACCAGAGTGGGGCGGGACACAATCATGGCCGACCAAGGACAAAGGAAGCCAACAGTGCTACAAGGCACCGCCCATGCTAGGGAAATGGGAAGGGAGGGTAAGGGGGAGGAGGAAGGAGAATGGCACACACACACACACACACACACACACACACACACACACACACACACACACAAACAAACAACAGGGAGAAGGAAGCCATGGACAGAGCAGAACACAAATCATACACACAAAACAGCGGGCACACGCACAGTCGAAAGGGACAGTAAACCAGGGGGAGGCTCACAGGGGCACACAATGGCACCACAACAATGGGACAGGAACAGACAGACACCAAGGAAGAGACACGGGAACAGGGCACCCCACACACCTAGAAGCAGCCGCTGAGAGGGGGGTAAATGGGGAACACCACACCGGGAGGCCCAACAGAGAGCACCAGAGATGGGGGGTGGGGGGTGGGGGGAGAGGTCACCAATGGGCAAGGATACAGGAGGGGTAAGGGAACAGAACAGAGCGGGACATGGGGGTAAGCACCAAAAACCCCAGGGACAGCACGGGCAGCACGAGGCACCCAGCAGCAACAATGGGCACTGAATGGACAGGGGTCTCATGCTGACAGAGCAGGGTCACAGGAGAAGATCTGCCAATCCAATGAAGTCACTGGAGAGGCCCGAGGCAGGTCCCAACAGCAAGACACCCTGTCCCAGATGAACATGTGCGGCCGAGCCCCAAGCTGCGGATAGCTGATGCAGCACACACACACACACACACACACACAC
>QEPC01011547.1:37859-52098 GCA_003113815.1 Sphenodon punctatus
CCCCCAGGGGCTGCATATACACATTAAGCAATAATGGAGACAGAATTGAACCTTGCGGAATGCCGTAGGATAAGGCCTGGGGGCTTGATGTTTCAGCCCCCAGCACCACCCGCTGGCTTCTCCCCAAGAGGAATGAGCGGAGCCACCCAAGGACACTCCCATCCAGACCCCCTAGGTCTCGTAACTGTCTCAACAGCAGCCCATGGTCCACGGTGTCAAAAGCGGGCAAGAGATCTAGCAGGATCAGAAATGTCGAACATCCTGTGTCCATCTCCCAGTGGAGATCATCCACCAAGACCACCAATGCTGTCTCAGTACCGTAGCCGGGGCAGAACCCAGATTGAAAAGGGTCAAGGAAACCGATGTTGTCCAAATGCATCTGGAGCTGCAGAGTCACTGCCCATTCAATAACCTTCCCTAAAAAGGGAAGATTAGAGACAGGTTGGTAGCTGGCGAGTGCGTCCACATCCAAGGATGGCTTCTTCAGCAGGGGGCGCACCACAGCCTCCTTGAGACTGGGCGATAGCCTCACCTGCCGAAGGGATGCATTCACTACCCTCACCAGCACCGTTCCCAAAGTCTCCCTGGAGGCTTTCACCAACCAGGACAGGCACGGATCTAATTCACAACTGGTGGCCCTGGTGGAGCAACATGATGTCAAAGTACTCTTTGGCTAGAGTTGTCACTTGCTCTCAAGCTTTGATTTGAAGGTAGTGAGACCACACCAGAAAGGGATGGGACAAACTGATCTTCCTGCCTCTTTTGAATGTGACCTCACCCACTTTGAAGCATTGTGATATCACAATACTTTGCAGGGGGAGGGGCCTCTTTGCCTCATCCCTTTCTGATGTGACCTCACGCATCCCACAGCCCCCTGAAGCCCAACAATCTGTAGAAATTGCCAAATTGCGGCTTCAGCTGGAGCCTAAAATCAGTACATTCAAACATGGAAATCCACGTCAAATACAGAGGGGTGGTAAGATAACTCTATCCATGGAAGGAGGATCACCCAGTTGCGCCGACTACAGGCATGACTTTGGACAGGAAGAGCCTCACACAAAGCTGAAATGGGCAGTGGATTTGCTACCTGTGGGTAATTACTAGGGGTGTGAAATTTGTTTTTGGTTTGTTTAATTACTAAAATGAACAATGGCTTGTTTGTTTTAGTAATTTAAAATATGAAAGTGACAGGCCATGGTAATGAAAATGGATTAAAATGAAGGAAAAAAGTGTCTGTTTTCATTACCAATTTTTAAAAATATATATTTTTTTAAAAAACCAAAAAAAACAAAACCTGTGCATGGACAAAATGGCTGCCAGCGATGTTCTAAACATGCCCTTTCCCAAAATGGTGCCGGCATCATCGATACATTTTGGAAATGGACAGCCATTCTGTGCATGCATGACGGCCGTTTTGCACATGCACAGGCCAACCGTCCTTTTCTGGTGTCATTTTGGGAAAGGGCTGCACATCCACAGAATGGTCCAGCGGCCATTTTATGCATGTGCAGTGAATTTTTAAAAATTTATTTTTAAAAATAAAAATAAATTGAAAAAACAACCGAAAATGAATGTTTTCCTTCAAGAAAATCCCCCCAAAGGAAGGGGTTTTTTGTAAACAAAAACAATAACAAAAATGAATGGGGGTGGGGGTGCCTGCTGCACACCTCTAGCAATTACTACATTTCTGAGCTGTCTATCAGGTGCCTAAAAAGTCTAGGTATTACCATTGGTAAGATAGTAAATTGCTAACACTGTTAATGGTAATACCTGGACTTCGGGGGTAATTATGTGCCCAACTTGGTACCCCAAAATTCCAGGTATTACCATTTACAGAGTTACCAGTTTAATGGTAAATCAGTACCAGTACTTGAAAAAATTGAAACCAGAATTCAGAAAATTAATACCATGAGTCGAAAAATCAGGACGTAAATTGGTAAGTTGGGTAGCCCATTGGATACTGAATCAGCTACTGATTAGTAGCTGATGTTACTAGGTTGGGTTTACTATCCATTTTTTGTGGGTACTCATTTCAGCTCTAGCCTGGCTGTATTTGGCCTGAGCAGAGTATTATCCTGAAGAATCTTTCTGGAAAGCTGGCTTCAATTCCTGTTTGATATCCTGTATAACTGTTCATTCTTTAAATTCTAATACATTGAACAATACTGCAGTGTGACAGAGAAGAAATGAGTAATTATACATAGTATATGAGGCATACCTCCCCCGCCCCTCAAAATGTAGCTATTGTTTATTTATTTGCTGAAGTGAAATTCAATTATGTACTTGCATGTCTTGCCCGGATCTCAAGTTTTTCATCATTACATTTGGCATCTTGTGACTGAAAAGGGCATTGATGTCTGCTAGCAGCAGATGATTTCTCTTAAATCTGCAGCTGTTTGCAAGAGAAATCAAGAAGTGAAAGAAAACTGAGAATGTTATAGTGAGCAACGGGCAAATTAATGCATGAAATTCAAACAAAATGTTTGAGCAGCACAATGATATTCATCTGGGTTGTTTCAAAGACATGTTCCAGGTCATTTTTAGGAAGGCTATGGCTACAGTATTGACATAATTAGAAGTACAAATAAAGAAGGAAGGGTAGAGAAGAAATATTCTCTCTCTCTCTCTCTGTCTCTTCATTCTCTTGAAATATAGAGGGGTTCCATGTCAATTCAATGGAAATAACAGCATAGGGAATGACACTTTAAACCCCTCCCCCACCATCTTCCCCATGGCCTCTTCTGTACACTGTATCACCCTCTGGGCTATGCATGGTGCATCATCTGGATAGAGTAGGAAGGGAAACAGGAAGAGAGCTCTGGTTCTAGGTCTGACTAGGGTCGCTTTTAGACACCTGCAACACACACACGGCGTAAAATCACACCGCATGTAAAAATCCCGCTTGTGGGGTTTAGATGTGACATTTCGCACGTTAAAGCCGATCACGCATTCTTTTAAAACCACAAATTAAAGGTATTTAATTTGTGGTTTTAAAAGAACGCGTGACTGACTTTAGCATGTAAAAAGTCACGTCTAAACCCCACCAGCGGGATTTTTACATGCAACGTGATTTTATGCTGCATGTGCATGGCACACGTCTAAAAGCAGCCTATGCTGGCAGTGGTTACACAACTCTGTATTAGAGATTGTTTTGAGTGGGCTTTTGTTTAATTGTTGTTGAGGTGAATAAGGTGAATTTAAGTTGTACTTTTAGAACACAGTGGATTGCTTAAAGGGGACACTGAGGCTTGACACTGGGTGACTGTGGGAAAGATGACCTCTACACAAGGCCAAATTGTTCTCCCGCAATCTCAGGGACCAAAGAAATGCCCAGGTGACATATAAACACCTATGTGCTTTCAATTTCTGTTCTTGTGCTAAATAAGAATGAGCTTAATTTTAGGATGTATCTCTAAGAATGTGTCTTTTGCCTGGGTTGGTTTTACGCCAGTGCCATGAAACTGTTTCGTGGAACCTACATGGTTCAGGACACGATGGGGTTAACACTCACTTAACTGGAGTTTTGCTACTGATTTCAGTGTGTTCAGGATTGTAGCCTATGCATGGTTCATGTACAAAGTCATAATACTCTTCATATTGCTTTGTTTATTTGGAAAATTCAAGGATGAATAAATGGTTAGAGAATTAAACATAGTTAATCTCTTGCATTTGGAAGCTTGGAGAGACAGAATGACGGTGCCATACAGCCTGCAGCTAGAATTGCCCACTGGTGTAACTCTCCATTAAAGCCTAGGACCAAAGCCTGAAGCGTGTACACATTGTAGACTGTCATGGAGAATAGCTACAATTATACGAAGTGCTTTTCAGCAATTCTCTTCTGGATAGCCATGAAAAGGTATTAGACACAGAGATGGGCAAGCAGCAGTGGATTCTTCTGTGATCCTGCTGTCAGGGCTGATCTGTGGATAATCCATTTAAAAATGCACTCTGGCCTGAGTTTGCATGTGCCAGGTTTCCATGTCATGGCATTCTGCCTTGCCTAGATGGAGGCTGGTCAGTGACTAATGTGATTACATGTCTGCGATCCCTTTAAGAGGAAAATGGCTTAGAAACCTGCAATTGGATTGAACTCCTAATCCTCTAAAAGCAAGGTGGCTTTTCAAACCCAGACACTGAACTAATGTATCTAGCAGCATTGTATATTGCAGGCCTTGTGAGTCGTAAGCCCAATGCAAAGCTGCTTTTTAAAAAATTTCTTATAAGGTTTAAATATGTTTAAGTGCTCATCGGTTTGGAGTAAACTACGGTAGCATTCACCTCGGGCGTTTCTTTAGAAACAAAATCCATTTAGATTCAGCATACATCTCTTGAACAGTGTGGCAACTGCTATCAATGGACTGTGCTTCCGGGAGACTGCTCATAGAAAGTAGCCACAGGCAGAAGATCTTGATGAGCACAATATGCTTCTATCTAAATTTGTCTCTACGATATTGCAATGGCTGTGTTTATTAGTATCTGAAAATGGCTTGTTAACAAGAAATGAAGGTTTGAAATATTACACCCAATTTACCAGAACTAACTCCATCCAAACAGCCTAGCTGTATCACATTTTATAACAGGATAAAGTAGACACTAGTATTTGAGTTCCCAGCAATGTTGGTTTCCTCCATTTAACTTGTGTTTGTTTTTTGTACTATTAGCAATGGAAATTCATAGCACTGGGATTTCCAGTGAATCATGAAGACAAGAATTACAAAAAGAGAAATAGGAGAAGAAGTATTAGTCACAAAACATTCCATAGTATGGGTGTTGACTATGGAGTCAAGACCAAGGGTATTCACCCAAACTGGAATTTGGTCAATATACTGAGGTTATTTTCACATACTGCCCCCACTCACATTCCATTCAGAGATCCAATTGGCTAGGGTATACTTCCTTAGTCCTACACTTTCTGTGTAATGTCATTCTTTGCTGTTTGACAGCTGCTACATCTCTACTCCAGAAGTGTCTGAATTTCAAAGGGGAAGAAATTGCTTCCCACAGCTTATGGGGAATTTAAGATTCTCTGGGAAGAAAGATGAAGAGCTACATTGTCACTTAAAGTACACACTTGTTAAGAGGAATATGAGAGTAACTATCTTCCTTCTACTTTGTAATAGGTGACTGTAACAAATTACCCCCGGTGTTTTCAAAACTAGGACCAGAGCTGGTAGGAGCTGCAGTATGCCCTTTCAGTGTATGACCCTTTTGAAGGCTCATTAATGCAGATAATGAATGACCTACTTGGTGAAGGTTACTATTTCCTAACTAGAACAGGGAAGAAAGCTACTTGTCAGCTGTGATGGGACTGGCTTTGAAAGGTAGAGCCTGAGGCTCCGCAGGGTTGCTCATCCCCACTAAGGGGGAGCTCAGAGCCAAAGAGTTTGCCTCTGGGAGAGAAGCCCTGTGCTAACAAGTCTGGCCAGGACAACCATGGAAGAGTTAGACACTCAAGAGTGGAGCTAGCCTTAAAGCAGGGACATAAGTAAGGGTGTTTTCAGACATGACGCTAACCCCAGTTTAACCACACTTGAACATTTCTTATACATGTTGCAGGGCTGTATTGGTGCCCTATGCAGCCCTGCAACATGCATAAGAAATGTTTGTGTGGTTAAACTGGGGTTAGCGTCATGTCTGAAAACACCCTAAGAGAGCCCTTGGAGAATGTGGTAACCCTTGGAGCTCCCCATATTTGTCTCTCTCCTCTGCTTCTTTCCTCCCTCATCCTCCTATTTCTAGACCCAACCTCTAAGAGGAAAGTGGATGCCCCTCTGTTTTGGAGGCCTTGGTTTCACCACTGCCACGGGGATAAAAGCCCTGAATTAAAACTGTGAGCAGTGTGGTTTGTGCATGGAATCCTGAAATATTTATTTATTTTATTTTATTATTTATTTATTTAGCTGGATTTCTATCCTGCTCCCTCTGGCTGACAGCAGCCTAGGGTGCTTCACAAGTCCTCATCCAGTCCCCCCAAAGCCTGGAGGAACAGCCAGGTCTTACGCTGTCTTGGGAAAGAGGGAAGATCCGGGGCCAAGCGGACTGCAATCAGGAGGGAGTTCCACAGCCTTGGTGCAGCCTCCGAGAACACCTCCCCATTGTTGCCACCTGAGATACTCTGGGAACCTTGAGAAGGGCACTCCCAGTCGACCCCAGGGGCCGATCCAGTAAGGCGGTCCTTCAGGTAGGCAGGGCCCAGACCGTATAAGGTTTTATAGGTGAAAACCAACACCTTGAATTGGGCCCGGAAGACCATAGGCAGCCAGTGCAAGGAACGGAGCACTGGTGTAATGTGTTCATGGCAACAAAGCCTTGTAAAGAGATGGGCCACTGAATTCTGCACCAGCTGCAGTCTCTGGACTGTCACATAGGGTAGCCCCACATAGAGCACATTGCAATAGTCCAGTCTTGAGGTGATGAAAGCATGGATAATGGTGGCCAGGTTGGAGTCTGAAATGTATGGCTGAAGCCGTTACACCAGATGTAATTGGTGGAATGCACTCGCCACAGCCGCCACCTGGACATCCAGACAGACCTGCGAATTGAAGAGCACCACCAGACTATGAACCTGAGGGACCAATGGAGGGTGAACCCCATCAATGACGGTGGCCACCACTCCCTCAGCCTCTCCCACCAGCATCACCTCCATCTTGTCATGATTCAGCTTCAGATGGCTCACCCTCATCCAGTCCCCCAAAGCTACCAGACACCACATAAGCACCAAGACTGCAGGGCCTGGGTCAGCTGGAAATGAGAGATAAAGTTAGGTGTCATCAATGTACTGATGACATCGCACACCAAATCCTCTCACAACCTCACCCAGCAGCTGCATGTACATGTTGAACAGGAGAGGGGACAGAATAGAACCTTGTGGGACTCCACACATGAGGTCCTGGGTAGATGACGAGCAATCCTCCAGCACCACTCATTGAATTCTCCCAGCCAGGATGGAACAGAACCATTCAAGAACAATTCTGCCAACCTCAGCTCAGTCCCACTAGTGGGTCACCAGCATCTTGTTGTCAACGGTATCAAATACAACTGAAAGATCTAACAGGATCAAAAAGGTCGACTGACCCTGATCCAGCTCACAGCGGAGGTCATCGACCAATGCCACAAGTGCAGTCTCAGTGCCAAAACCTGGATGAAAGCTAGACCGTGAGGGATCCAGAAAACTGACACAGTCCAGATGCCTCTGAAGCTGCTGATATACCACCTGTTCAATAGCCTTCCCTTTTTCATGGAAAAAATGGATTGAATTCACTATGTCTTCAATGCCACGCTTGATGCAGTAGGAGAACCAGAGGTAATGGAAGTCCCACCTAAAAGTGGAAGGTTAGAGACTGGCCAATAGCTGGCAAGGGAGTCAACGACAAGCAATATTGTTGTCTCTTGAGCAGAGGCCCCACCACCACCTCCTTGAGGCAACGTGGCACTCTGCCCTCCCTAAGGGAGGCATTGACCACCCCCACCAGCAACAGCCCCAGCATCTCCTGACTGGCCTTGACCAGCCAGGATGAGCACGGGTCCAGTTCATAACAGGTAACTCTAACCGCCCAAGGACATCCCCCGCATCAGTGGGACACCCACTGAAACTGATCCCATAAAACAGTACAAGGCCATTACCTTTGGTTCTCCTACTGCATCAAGTGTGGCATCAAAGTCATGGTGAATTTGAGCAATTTTAGCCACAAAAAAGTCTACAAACATGTTACAGTGAGCAAATTCCAGTTCCAGGTAGAGGGAGGCTGGACTGACCAGGCCCCTCACCAGTCAGAAAAGCTCAGCTGGACGTGACTTCATGGACGCTATGAGAACAGCAAAGCACAGCCATGGTATTGGCAGAGACCCGAGTTGACTGCACTAAAAAATCTTAAATTCTGCAACCAGTGAAGCCAAATTCTGTAAATTCACTGTGAGCATTAATATTTGCATAATTAACTTGATTTGCATAACTATGCATGCTGGGAAGCAAATTTACAATAGGTTTGACATAGAATCACAACTTTTCTAATCAAACACAATTCAAATCCTCTGGAATTTCAGCACCTCCCTCATGCAAACATAGGGCCTTCAGACCCCACCCACCCACAATTAATCTCCCAGGGGCCTATTTACCCTCGGGTCATGGTCAGGATTGGCTGATTCTGCGAGGATTCTGTGAGGATTGACTGATTCTGCGAGGATTGGCTGATTCTGCGAAAATCACTGCAAATTGCAGCAACGCAGTCAACTCGGGTCTCTGGGTATTGGTTCATAAACTAACTCTATGCTGCAATTGGTTGGCTTTAGCGTGAGTACGGCACCACCATCACTCCAACTGCTGCCCTTTGTGCTTCAGCCGCCGCAGGCCATCTGTAAACATGGGGGAGGGGCTACATTGACGGCACTCCAGGACCGGATGCCTAGGAGCCATTCAGCAGTCAGCCTCAGTCAGCAGAGTATTCCAGAAAGCCACAAGACCATCGAGTGGACAGTCGTCGAAATCAGAGGGTAACTCCCCAAGTGCATTCTGGAACTTCTCTTGTTCCATAAGTCTCCAGTGACAAACCAAGTGAACTGGTTCTGCACCTTTCAAGGGGCAGACATGTGCCAGGAGACGGTCTGAAGGAGGTAATGATCCATTCATGACAAGGGCACAACTGACACATCCCCAACCAATGGATCCCCCACCTCAAGGTCGGTGCAAAATATCAGATATTGGGTATGCCCCCCCCAGTCATGTCTCAGGCCAACCACAACCTGCGACAGTGCCATGGGTGTCATGATGGCCATTAACTCACACTCCGCTCCTGGCATGGGCATCAATGTTAAAGTCCCCCCCGGACTTCAGCTGTGTCACAGCCAGGAAAGCTGCTTTCTTACAGCTACCTAAACCTGGGCTCTGGGCGCACACAATCAGGTAAGTGTTGTGAACCTGTTTCCTGCCCTCCCTACATATTATGTGAGGAAAAGCAGTGAATGGGTGGAGCCCTCAGTCTACCTCCCCAATACATCGCTCATGGGCAACTGAGCTAGTACATATTTGCTGGAATTAGACCATCAGAAAATTATTACGCTCCAGGAGCACAGAGGAAGCAAGAAGGAAATTTAGAAGGGTGTCTCATGGGTAATCCTAGAATGGGGATTCAACACCACTCACTTAGAACTGTGTATAAAGGATAGGGGTGTGCACTTCGTTTTTGTTACATTGATAACAAAAACAAAAATCTTTATTTTCATTTTTGTTATTACAATAATGAAAACAAAACAAAATCAATAACAAATTTTGTTTTTGTTATTTCCTTCGTTATTAGTGGCAGTTGTTTTTGGAGGGAAAACGTGGAGAGGGGAGGAGGGAGCAGACATCTCGGAGCCAGAAACAGCGTTGAACTTTTGAACTGGGCTGTGATGGGAAGGGTGAGCAGTCAACAAGGACCTGATGGATGTATCACTGGCCAATCAGTAGCATAAGCAGGTCCCAAGCAGCTGCATGGCACCCTATGATTTCTCAATGTCTCCTACCTCCCAGAACCAATCATGGGAGCTCTGGGGAGAGCACTTCAACCCTTTATATCCACAGCCAGGCTGTTTGACTCTTGTTCTGTGTTAGCTCTTATGCTGTCAGATTACGTTTACAGAACTCTAGTGCTTACACTAAAAATCTTCCCCAACCCTTATTGTGTATACAGTCTTACCCTACCTTACCGTTCCTTAGACCCTTACCTTTTATATAGAATAGATAAGATATAGATAGATTAGATAATATATATACCTCATAGTTTTCCTTTTCCCTTTTCGTGTCTGTCTCCCCCTGTCCATATTATATAGATATAGATATTAGATAGATATTAGTTGTAATATATATTATATATATATTATATTATATATATTATATATATATTACAACTAATATCTATCTAATATCTATATCTATCTATATAGTTTTCCTTTTCCTTTTCCGTGTCTGTCTCCCCCTGTCCATATTATATAGATATAGATATTAGATAGATATTAGTTGTAATATATATATTACAACTAATATCTATCTAATATCTATATCTATATAATATGGACAGGGGGAGACAGACACGGAAAAGGAAAAGGAAAACTATATAGATAGATATAGATATTAGATAGATATTAGTTGTAATATATATATAATATATATAATATAATATATATATAATATATATTACAACTAATATCTATCTAATATCTATATCTATATAATATGGACAGGGGGAGACAGACACGAAAAGGGAAAAGGAAAACTATGAGGTATATCTATTATCTAATCTATCTATATCTTATCTATTCTATATAAAAGGTAAGGGTCTAAGGAACGGTAAGATAGGGTAAGACTGTATACACAATAAGGGTTGGGGAAGATTTTTAGTGTAAGCACTAGAGTTCTGTAAACGTAATCTGACAGCACAAGAGCTAACACAGAACAAGAGTCAAACAGCCTGGCTGTGGATATAAAGGGTTGAAGTGCTCTCCCCAGAGCTCCCATGATTGGTTCTGGGAGGTAGGAGACATTGAGCAATCATAGGGTGCCATGCAGCTGCTTGGGACCTGCTTATGCTACTGATTGGCCAGTGATACATCCATCAGGTCCTTGTTGACTGCTCACCCTTCCCATCACAGCCCAGTTCAAAAGTTTAACGCTGTTTCTGGCTCCGAGATGTCTGCTCCCTCCTCCCCTCTCCACGTTTTCCCTCCAAAAACAACTGCCACTAATAACGAAGGATATATATATATATAATGTTGTATACATGGGTTAGGTTTAGGTTATATTCTGTATATATTATATACATAAAATTACATAGTACATAGTACATATTTTGTGCACTTCTGTATCACAATGAGAAAGGGAATGAGTTCTGAGAAGTCTGGGGCAGGTGGCTCTGGTAGAGGACGTGGGCGTGGGGGAGTTGGCAAGTCTGCTCTGCCACTGGTGGCAGCCCACCACCCAAGTTTAAGAGACCAGCATTTCCCCCCTCCAAGCTGTGGGTCTTATTAGGGGGAAATCGGCAGAGATTCTAGAAATGGCATCTGTGGAAGCCAGAGAGACCCAGCCTTCCACTAGCAGTGGTACTGGAGGAGGGAGCAAAGGGGGGGCAGGGGGCAGCAGCAGCAGTGTACCTCTGCTGAAGCACCAGCAGCTGGCATTGACAACAGTGATTTTGCTAGGTGTGTTCACTTCACTTTCCTTATTTTGATAATGATAATGACATTCTCGTTTTATCATGATTACAATAACAATAACAACAAAAATAATAACTAATTCAAAAAATGATGCCAGTTGTTATTGATTTCGTTATTGCCTGCCAGTTGTTTTTGGAGGGAAAATGTGGCGAGGGGAGGAGGGAGCAGACATCTCGGAGCCAGAAACTGTTGAACTCTTAAACTGGGTCTGTGATGGGAGGGGAAGAACCTGATGAACCTCATTGCTGGCCAATGAGCAGTGCAACCAGATCCCAGGGAGTTCCATTGCACCCTATAACTGCAAATGCCTTCTGCCTCTCAGAATCAATCATAGGGGCTCTGGGGAGGGCACTGCAATGTTGCAGGTCTAGACTGTTTGACTCTTGTTCTGTGTTAGCTCTTGCTGTGTCAGGTTGCATTTATAGAACTCTGGTGCTTGCACTAAAAATCTTCCCCAGTCCTCAGTGCTATACTTTACCTTTTCTTATACCCTTTATTTTACCTTTTCTCTTCCCCTGTCTGTCTCCCCCTGTACATATATATATAGGCAGATATAGGTTTAGCTATATAGATTAGATAGATAGATTAGATATAGATTACAGATATAGATAATATAGATAGTGATTAGATATACCCTATAGTTTTTTTCCTTTCCCCTGTCCGTCTCCCCCTGTCCATATTTTGAGAGAGAAGGAGAGAGAAAGATATGATATAGATATTTGTAGATACTAGGCATTTTATTATATATATTAGCATGATAGCTAGATAGATAGCTAGATAGATAGATTGGATATAGTATAGGTTATTAAGTGTAGGTTTAGGTTAGACATACATATTAGTAATTTTTCATATTGTCATTATGCACTTATTACTACTGCATTATAATGAGAAAGGGAGGAAGGAGTTCAACTTCTGGGAAGTCTGGGGCAAGTGTCTGCTGGCACTTCTGCCACTGGTGGCAGCCCACAACGGAAACAATACCAAAAACAAAATCTTTCATTATCGCTCAAAATTGATACCAAAATCAATACCAATACTGATCAATACTGAAATCAATACCAATAACAAAACCAATAACGAATAATGAAATTTTGTTATTAATGATAACGAAAAACAGTTTTTAATAATGAAAAACAAAAATGAAAATGAAAAACAACATGGGTTCCTGGTGCACACCCCTAGATTTTGCACTGGGGGCAGCTGATGTGTAGAGCAATGATAGTGCTGGTGATGTGGGTGCTGTGAGTGATGCAGGGGCCCCCACCTTGCCTGTTGGGCAGGTTTCCCTCTCTGTCATCATACTCCATAATTTGGAGGATTTGGGGGAGGATTTACTCAAGGACACTTGGCAACCGGTCCAACCAGCTGAAATTAAAGAGTTAATAGCAAAACTGAAAACTGAGAAAGCCCCCGAATGTGATCATGTTACTGCAGACCTTCTCAAGCTGGACCCTGACTGGCAGCCTCTGTATTGGCGCCTTTTCACACATTGATGCGTACAGTCTTTTCCCCAAAGACTGGCTCAATAGCATGACTGTCCCGATCTTTTAAAAGGAGGATGCATCTCTCCCCTCAAATTACAGGCCTATAAACCTCTTAAGTGTGATCGGGAAATTATACTCTAAACATCTCCTAATGAAATTCCAGTCTTGGACCGATGCCAATGAGAAAATTGCACCGGAGCAGACTGGCTTTTGTCCTGCAACAGTAGATTGCCAAATACGCTCACTCTTCTCAGAAATCACAACTCTATCTATGCTTTGTTGACTTGAAGTCAGCATTCGATACCATACAAATACCTCTCCTTCCTTTCCTTTGAGGCCCATTCTGTGCATTCATACTCCCCCCTACACCTTCGTGTTGCTGTCATCTACCGCTCCCTGGGTTCCCTCTCCTCTTTTCTTTCTCCCAGACTTTGAACCCTGGCTCACCTTCTTACTCTCTGATGACACCCCCGCTCTCATTCTCAGTGATTTCAACATTCACATCTACACACCTTCCACGCCCTCTATCTCCCGCTTTCTCTCCCTGACATCCTTTGATCTCTGACTCTGGACCGATTCCCCCACCCATACCGACGGCCACTCCCTCAACCTCATCTTCTCACGAAATTGCTCTCTTGCTGACGTCTCCTTTGATCCCTGCCATAATTCTGATCACTTCCTCGCCTCTTTCAGTATCTCCCACCAACCCCCCTCCTCCTTCCCCTCTCCGCGCCCCTTCCACAATATGCAGGCCATTACCCCCTGGAGTTTGCCTCCTCTCTATCCCCCTACCTCCCCTCCATTTTCTCCTCCTCCTCCCCTGACTCTGCCATCTCCGCTCTCAACACCTCTCTCTCCTCAACCCTTGACTCTCTTGCCCCACTCTCTTCCCACCCCGTCTGGCCCCAAAACCCTCACCCCTGGCTCACCCCTAACATCCGCTACCTCCACTCCTGCACCTGGGCTGCCGAACGCCTCTGGCGCAAATCCCGCTCCTTCTCTGACTTCCTCCACTACAAATTCTTCCTCTCCTCCCTCGCCTTGGCTATCTCCTTAGCTAGACAACACTATTAT
Source organism: Sphenodon punctatus (assembly GCA_003113815.1). NCBI lineage: Eukaryota > Metazoa > Chordata > Lepidosauria > Sphenodontia > Sphenodontidae > Sphenodon > Sphenodon punctatus. Next base: position 51,605 of record QEPC01011547.1, read on the forward strand.
TCCTCCAGGATTGAATCTTTCTCACGTGACCCTCGCCGCCTCATCTCTACTTTCAACTCCCTTCTTAACCCCCCCGCCCTCCTCTACCCTCTTCCCTTGCTGCTCAGGATCTTGCATCATTCTTCACCTAAAAAAATGTACAGGATCCATCGGGACATTGCCTCCCACCCACCTACTCCTCCCGCTCCCTTACCTCCCACTCCCCCCTCTCTCCTCACATCCTTCCCTCCTGCCTCTCTCGAGGAAATCTCTGCTCTGCTCTTTTCATCCAACCCCTCCACCTGCTCCCTTGACCCAATCCCCTCCCGCCTCCTGACCTCTATTGCTCCCACTGTCACCCCCCCACTTCTATATGTCATCAATCAATACCTTTCCACAGGCTCCTTCCCCTCTGCCTTCAAGCATGCCACTGTCTCCCCCATCCTCAAAAAGCCCACCCTGGACCCATCTGACCCCTCTAGTTACTGGCCAGTCTCCCTCCTTCCCTTTGCCTC
>QEPC01011547.1:53251-64454 GCA_003113815.1 Sphenodon punctatus
GCCTTTCCCAATGCCTGCTAGTCGTTCCCCATATGCTTACTGTCTGCCCTCCTCTGCAGACTGCTGCAACCAACCTGATTGTAACCAAGCCAAGTACACGCACCTGAGACTTCGCATCTGCCTGAATGTTTGTTTGTCTTCTCCCCTGTCTCTCCCACTGTGCCCTCTCTCTGTCTCCCCCTCCTTGTCTTTTAGATTGTAAGCCACAGGCAGGGATTGCGTCTATTTTTATGTTCTGTACAGCGCCAGGCACAAGGCTGGCACTATATAAATGTTTATAATAATAATAATAATAATAATAATTAATAATAAATAATAGATAGAGAACATCTCTGGCATAAGTTAAGTGGATCTTCAGTCAACTATCGATTGTTATTTCTTATGATCAAATTATATAGTGGCAATACCATGCAGGTTCATTTTTCACATAATCACCTGCCCACTAAGAAAATCCAGGTATTGTGGGGGGTAAGGCAGGGCTGTATCTTGGCCCCAGCCTTATTCAACTATTTCTTAAATGATGTGGTTTCATTCATGGATGAAATGGACACCCATGCCCCTAAGCTGGCTGACCGTAAGATACCTATACTTTTTAATGAGGATGACACTGTGTTGATTTCGCAGTCCCCTATTGGGCTAAAAAGGAGTATGCAGAGATTTATGGCCTTTTGTCAAAATGAAAATTTAACAATAAACTTTGCTAAAACCAAAGTCATGGTAGCTGGAAGCAAGAAATCAGTCTCCTCTTGGTTTATGGGTGAGCACCAAATAGAACAGGTTCCTTTCTATAAATACCTGAGGGTCATTTTTTCAGCCTCTGGCAGTTACATTATAAGTTGGCCTTGGAACAGGCAAAAAAATCCTCATATACTATCCAGAGTTGTTATTTTTCTCACAGAGGACATCTGGTAAAACCAGCCATGCGCCTGTTTAGGGGAAAAGTAGTAAATCAATTTTTGTATGCTTTTCCCATCTGGGGCCTGTCTTTTTTGAATAATATTGAGCTACTTCAAAACAGCTTTTTGTGCGTGATCCTGAAAGTTCCGAGAGGAACCCCTCAGGTGTTATTGAGAGCAGAAACAACCTCACAAACTTTAAAATCTCAGACCCTTGTAGCCATCATAAGATATTGGATGAAGATCATTTTATTCCCTTTTAAAATCCAATTGCCTTCTCAACCTAACAGCAAATACAGTTATAGACAACCCTTGGTGTTTGGCAATAGAAAAGGAAATCAGAGATTTGGGTTTCTCTAAGGTCTTTTTACTCTCTTACAATTTCAAGAGTGCGATGATGCTGATCTAAAAAAGAATCTTTGATCAAGAAAAACAAAGTGAGCTCTCAGCCCTGACCAAGCAGAGAGTTGCCCCATTTTATGTTAAGATTAACCCACATCCCAGTGATTCTAATTATCTTATGCTTTGGACTGACTGGCGGAAAAGATATGCCTTATCCTTGTTTATGTTTAGGCTTAATGTTTTCCCCTCTGCCATGCTTAGTGGGAGATATTCTGGTTTGCCAAAGGAGCAAAGGTTTTGTCTAGATTGTTCTCTTGGCCAAGTTGAGTCCCTTAAGCATGTTGTATGCATTTGTCCCGCCTATACGGAGTTGAGGGGAAAAAGTTTATCTCACTATTTTTGCAAATGCTTGCCCGGATGTCTTGATATCTTGCTGACCCAGTTGCTATGCGCCAAGGACACCCCACAGCCCCCCAGTACAGCCACCCCCAGACCACCTCCGTGAACCCCTAAATCCTCAGTCTGTCTGACTCTCATCTCTTCCCCCTCCCCTCTAGAGAGCCTAGAGGGAGGACCAGGGAAGAGTCAGTTCTCCGCCCTCCCCACCTCCTCCCATTCTGGTAGAGGAGGGACCAGGGGGAGAAAAAGGAGCTATGAGGTGGCCAGAGTGTTTTGAAAAGGTGCCCGGACATGCCCCCTAAGCCTTGCTGATTGCCTGGGTTTTTCCATAGGAACCCAGCCAAGCAGCACATGGCACCTCCCCCACTCCTTCCCCAATCCCTCAGAAAGCAGTGCATTTCTGTGTCGATGCCCAGCACATGCTTTCTGAGGGTTTGGGAGAGATTCTCTAAGTTCCCACCTCCCTTTAGCTCTCTGGCCAGTGAGTGGAAAGCTAGTGGGAGGGGGGAGCAGCAGGAGGAGGAGGATTGACTCCCCTCCCCCTCCTCCCCTTGCAGAGTTCTCTCGCTGCAGGGTTTGTTTACATATGACTCATCCTGCTCTCTAGGAGGAGAGTTACAATGTAATCAAGCCTGGGACAAACAGGGAAATTGACTGTGCTGCCTCTGGATCGGCTGAGGAGGAGCTTCTGACTCCCCAGCAAACATGGGCCCATGGGGGGGGACCCCGAGGGACTTGGGGAGCTTGGGGTGGCACCTGCCCCAATGGCCTCCAGGAGGGGCCACCTTGGGTGATGCGCTCTACATGGTGCTACCCATGACAATGGCTCGGAGGCTGCAGCTAGTGCAGAATGTGGCGGTCCGTCTCTTGGTGGAATTGGGCTGCCAGGAGCACATAACACCAGTGTTCCGTGCTATGCACTGGCTGCCGATAGCGTTCTGGGCCCACTTCAAGGTGTTGGTTTTTACCTATAAAGCCCTAAATGGTCTACACCCTGCCTACATGTGGGACTGCCTCAGCCCCCGGGTGCTGGATCAGCCCCTGCGGTTGTCCGGAGGTGCCCTGCTCGAGATCCCCTGAGTTTTCTGAGGGGCCACAAAGGAGAGGGCATTCTTGGTAGCCATGCCATGGCTGTGGAACTCCCTTCTGGTGGGGGTGCGGCTGGCCCCGGACCTCCCTTCTTTTCGGTAAAGTTGTAAGACTTGGCTGTTCCGCCAGGTGTTTGGTGGGAAAGAGGGGTGAAAGGGGGGAGCGGGTGGGGTGGTGGTAGTGGTGGTGCTAAATGTTGCCCTCCTTTTTGCAGTTTTTAAAAATGTTGTATATTGAATTTTATTTGTGTTTTTATATTGTAAGCTGCCCCAGGCTGCCTGATGGCAGGAGGGGTGAGGTATTAAATTGAAAAATAAATAAATAAATAAAAATATTTACGGATCCATGTTTTGGGTCATCGAACCACTCCTACACTTTGGAGGAATGGAAGCATTTCACTTTCTTCTGCCGCCTCTGGGGCACCCTTTCAGCAGCACCATCCAAAGAAGCAGCAGCAGCATCACCATCTCTGAAGCAAGAATACATAACACCTACATAATATTATGCACTCATAGTGATGCCTCCAGTCCTTCCCAGCCCAATACCATTTCTCCAACTCCAACTGGATGGATGGTGCTGCTGCTTCCTTGCTTGTTTCTCTTTCTCCCACCTATACCACCTCTTGGGGTGCTGTCTGCAAGTTGAGATCCTGGCACATCTTGGGGTACTACTACCAGTGCTACTGCTATTCATGCCTCACTGTCCACCCGCCTGCCACCTGCCTGCCCTGCTCCTCCGCTGCCACCTGATGATGCCCCCTGCTGCTGCTTCTCCTGGTGCCAGAGCCTTTCTCTCTCTGTCATAACCACAAACACTCACAAGTCCTGCCCCTCCTGGGGTGCTGTCTGCAAGCTGAGACACTGTCACATCTTGAGGTGCTACTACCAGTGCTGCTGCTGCTCATGCCTGATTGCCTGCCTGCCTGCCCGCCCACCAGTCCTCCTGCCTGCTCCTTCACTGCCACCTGGTGATGCCCCCTGCTGCTGCTACTCCTGCTGCCAGAGCTTTTCTCTCTCTGGCACACCCACAAACGCTCACAAGTTCTGCCCTTCCTGGGGTGTTGTTTGCAAGTTGAGACCCCGGCACATCTTGGTGTGCTACTACCAGTGCTGCTGCTGCTCCTGCCTGATTGCCTGCCCTCCTGCCTGCCCACAAGTCCTCCTGCCTGCTCCTTCACTGCCACCTAGTGATGCCTGCTGCTACCGCAAGAGCCTCTCTCTCTCTCTCTCTCTTTCTCTCTCTCTTGCTCTCTGGCACACCCACAAACACACACAAGTCCTGCCCCTCCTGGGGTGCTGTCTGCAAGTTGACATCCTGGCATGTCTTGGGGTACTACTATCAGTACTGCTGCTGCTGATGCCTATGCTGCAGCTTGCTCCAAAGAACACTCTACTTATTCCTCCCTATCTCGGACTCCTCTAGGCTCTATGGAAAACTAAATAAAGATTTATTTATTTTTACAAACCTGGCACCTCCTCTGCCCTGATCCTTTTCCTCATGGTCTGAGAAGGAGCCCAACTCCACCATCACCTGGGATGCAGAAGATGGTCTTGCCTCCTCTACCATGGCTTTCACCTTGACTTTCCTCCTCATTCCTTCCATCAGGCAGGCACTCAGGCAGTAGGCAGGCACTGTGTGTAGTGGCACACTCACTCACCAACACAGTCAGGCAAAGAAACACTCATGGACACACACCACCAGAAACCACACACACACACACACACACACACACACACATCATGCCACCACAGAGCCAATTGAACATCCCTTCAATTTTTGGTTTCCAGTTCAGCACACTGATGAAAATGGAAATGAAATAAAATACAAAATTTTCGATAACAATAATGGCACCAAAAATGAAAGAACAAAATAATAACCAAAATGACAGATTTCAAAAAAGAAAATGAAAAATTAGATGGGTCCCTGGTGCACACCTCTAATAAAGGAACAATCCAGCACCAAAGGTTATCTGGTAGCAGAAGAGGTGCCAAACAAAATGAAGAAAAATAAATAAAAAGCCCATCTCTCCCACTCCAGTTCATGTTGAATAGAGCCTTAGGTAACAAAGTGGTTAAACTATTATTTCTGTGGGACTTCTTAGGGCATTTTTAGATGGGGGACATTTCTCCTGCTTTTCACCCAGGCACCATTGGAAACATCAGGGCCAGGCGAATCCCAGACCTTTTGAGACACAGACTGGTAAGACTTCAGGTATCGGGAGCTTACCTAGTCCATGTCTCAAAAATTCTGGGAGTCGCCCGACAGTGCTCTGACAACTTCCGATCCGACATGGAGCATCTAAATTCCCCCAAGTCAGATTTTTAACCTGCAGGATAAATGTCTCCTGTCTAAAAATTTACAGTGCCAGACGCGAAAGTAAGGAACTATTGCACTATTAGTTCGGTGTACCTGCAGGGATTCCAGAGCTACACGGGGGCACTGGGGAGTCACTTTGGGGAATTAGCAACCCTGCTGCCACACCCTTCCAGTCTTCGCTCTGGCTCTATCCAGGATACCACCTCACATCTGGGTTCTGCCCCCAGCATCCACTCAGCCCAGTCCAGCTGCTTTATGTCCTTCTGATAGACAGGCATCTCTTTAAACTAGCCTGGCTGTCTGCACCTATCAGGGGACTCAGGGCTCCTCCCTCAGGCTCTGCCCCGTAGCAACACTCTGGCAGTTTTGCTATCCTACTGCCGGCTTTCTCAGTCTCTAAGCGGCCAGAGCTGCTAACACTAGGCAGGCACTTTACACCAGCCCCACCTAGTTCATTTCACCACCCCGGCTTATCAGATGGGTTACTTACACAGGCAGGGAACACGCTTCCGTCTGCAGCTCCTCAGCGGCCCAGCTGCTTGACCTGCGGCACGGTCAAGACAGGGGGAGACTTTTCAGTTGCTGCAGCAGCATGAAACGAGGCTGGCATCAGCCACCCTGTTACAGTCTGCATCTTACAAACTGTTCAATGCAGGTTTCAATTTTGTATAAGTTTCTTAAGTATGCCATTATTGTTTTAATATTTATTAAAATGGAGGAAATGAAAGTGTTATTTACTAAAGCTTTTCTAAAGCTTCATATATTTGTATCTTTAACTGTGTTTACTGTATTATGTAGGCACAGTTGCATCTCCATTAGCTAAGGTGAGATGGAGTTTCCATTGTATCTTTGCCTATCTGTAACATGGTGGTTTTCAGCCACTGACTTTACCACTGAGACTCATTGAAAACTTTTTCTGGGAATTTCTCTTTTAATTGGGGGTCTACGTGAACATTGCTTGCTTATAAAAAGGAAGCCCAATCTTGAGCAATCAGACTTGGGGAATCTGGAAAGGTTCCTATTTTAATAAAAAACAAGTTTAAAGTTCAGAAGGAAGTCCTTATGTTGTGTATGCACATTGCCATGCTCTTGTAACCGTTGGATAAACATCATGTCTGTTTTTTTCCATGCTCTTGTAACGGTTGGATAATCATAAGAACTTAAGAACATAAGAAGTGCCATACTGGGTCAGACCAATGGTCCATCGAGCCCAGCATCCTGCCTCCAACAGTGGCCAGTCACAAGGGCCTGGGAGAAGCACCCAACAGGTCACCATGCTATCCATTCCCTGTGGGTCATCTCCAGGCTCCCGATAGTAAAGGGTTTTGTTCCCCAATTCTATCCGGCTAATAGCTGCTAATGGAACTATTTTCCAGAAACTTGTCCAAACCTCTTTTAAACTCAGCTATACTGCTGGCCTTGACCACCTCCCCTGGCAGTAAATTCCACAACCTAATTGTACGCTGAGTGAAAAAATACTTTCTTTTGTCTGTTTTTACTCTGCCACCTGTGATTTTAATGGAGTGTCCCCTAGTTTTAGTACTAGTTGAGAGGGTAAATAACTGTTCCCTGTTTACAAGTTCCACACCACTCATGATTTTATAGATCTCTATCATATCTCCTCTCAGCCGTCTCTTTTCCAAGCTGAAGAGCCCCAACCTATCAAGCCGCTCCTCATACGGGTGCTGTTCCATACCTTGGATCATTTTTGTTGCCCTTCTCTGTACCTTTTCTAGTTCCGCTATGTCTTTTTTTGAGATGGGGCGACCAGAACTGCACACAATATTTGAGGTGCAGTCGCACCATTGATTTGTATAGAGGCATTATGAAATCCTCAGTTTTATTCTCTGTCCCCTTCTGAATAATTCCTAACATTCTATTTGCTTTCTTGACTGCTGCTGCGCACTGGGCTGAGGATTTCAGTGTATTATCCACAATCACTCCCAGATCCTTTTCCCGAGTGGTAACTCTTAGCTTATTACCCAGAATATCTGTTTTGTGCATTTCACCTGGTTATGCTAGCAAAGTGATTAAATTGAAGTATAGAGAAAATCTTCTTATGTAGCGCGTTCATGTTGAATTCAGTTAGCCGTCTGCCATGCAGCATAGGGTGGCATTTGCTCCCTTGCTGCAGCCAGCAGTGGCAGTGATCTTCCCCTCCCAACAAGGAAAAGTGGCAGAGTCGCATGGAAACTGACATGGCTGTACAAAGACAGATGTGTTGAAACTGACATGGCTGTGCACAGCCAGTCACATTGAAACTGACATGGCTATGCAGTAGCACCCCTATTAGTTCTCCTTCTATTAGCCACCTCCCTCCCTTCTGCTTGCCGCTTGATTCAAGATATTGCCCCCTATCTTCTGTCTTCTTCCAGAATGTCCCCCCATCTTCTCTCATCTCCCAGAATAAGACACGCAAAGTGTGTGTGTGTGTGTGTGTGTGCGTGCGTGTGTGTGTGCGTATGAAGCAAAACCAGTTAGAAGTGATGAAGTGATGACCAGAGAGACTGGTAAGGAGGTTCCCAGCTGGGTGCAGCCTCTGTCAGGCTCCCTTCAGCTCGAGCATGCACTGCCAGTTCTTTAGGCACCAGCGGCTGCCAGCACCGATCACTGTAGTAAGGAGAATCCCAGGGCAGCGCACCTTCTACCTGCTTTCCCAACACACACCCTCTATAAGGAGGCAGAGAGTCCAAGCCTGCTGAGGGCGACAGGCAGATCTGTGTGTCTGCCTGTCCTGTGTATTAAACTTCTGTGCACAGAGGTACAAGTGAAATGGTCTTCCTTTAATAATGTTATTCAGGCAGCTTCATGTTGGGTGGGGAGGGGAATGGCTTCAGGCACATGGAGTCCAATATCAATTGGGATCACACAGCTTTCTGTAGATGAGAACTTCTCCAGTGGAGCTTTCTCCGGCGTTGAGGAGGCTGGTTGGTCAGGCCTCCCTCTGCCTGGAACTGGAACCTTCCAGTGCCCACTGTGACATGTTTCTCAATTACTTAGTGGATAAAATTGCTTGGATTCACCATGATTTTGACACCGCGTTTAATTGAATGGGAGAACCAGAGGCTGTGGTAGCCCCGCCTTGTTCAGTTTTGTGGGAACAGTTTCAGTGGATGTCGCCCACTGACACAGAGGATGTTCTTGTGGGCGGTAAGACTGCCTCTTGTGAACTGGACCCGTGCCCATCTTGGCTGGTCAAGGCCTGCCGAGAGACATTGGTGCTGTTTCTGGTGGGGTTAGTCAATGCTTCCCTTTGGGAGGACAGATTGCCGAGCCACCTCAAGGAGATGATGGTGCAGTTTCTGTTAAAAAAACCATTTCTTGATGTTGTGTCCCTCTCTTGCTATCAGCCTGTCTCTAACTTTCCTTTTTTAGGGAAGATTATTGAATGGGTTGTGGCTCGACAGCTGCAGGGGCATCTGGACCGCATCAGTTTTCTAGATCCCTCCCAGTCTGGCTTTCATCCAGGCTATGGCACTGAGATTGTTCTTGTGACCTTGGTCAATGACCTCCGCTGTGAACTGGACTAAGGTAGATCAACCAATTTGATTCTCTTTGATCTGTTGGCTGCATTTGATACCACTGACCATGAGAGGTTGGTGACCCGCTTGTGGGACCAAGCTGGGGTGGGTGGGACTATTCTTGAATGGTTCAGTTCCTTCCTAGCCAGGAGAACTCGGTGGTGCTGGGGAACTGTTCTTCAGTTCCCCGGGCTCTCTTGTGTGGAGTCCTGCAAGGTTCTATTCTGTCCCCTCTCCTGTTCAGCATGTATATGCAGCTACTTAGGGAGGCTGTGAGAGGGTTTGATGTTTGGTGTCATCAATATGCTGATGATACCCAAGGCTACCTCTCTTTTTCATCAGACTCAGGCCCGGCAGTCTAGGTGCTTACCCAATGTCTGGCAGCTGTGGGGGACTGGATGAGGGTGAGCCATCTGAAGCTGAATCCCAACAAGACGGAGGTGATGCTACTAGTAGGTAGGGCAGTGGGGTTGGCATTCCCCATCATTGAAGGGGTTCGGCCCCCACTAGTCCCACAGGTTCATAGTCTGGGAGCGCTCCTTGATTCACGGCTCTGCTTGGAAGTCCAGGTGGAGACTGTGGCAAGGAGTGCTTTCCACCAGTTACATCTGGTGTGGTGGCTTTGAGCATATGTCTTAGACTCTGACCTCGCCACTATCATCCATGCTTTCATTACCTTGAGATTATTTTAACGCGCTCTATGTGGGGCTACCCATGGTGATGGTTCAGAGGCTGCAGCTGGTGCAGAATGTGGAGGCCCACCTCCTTAAGGTGACAGGTCACCAGGAGCACATTACACCTGTGCTCCGTTCTTTGCACTTTCTGTCTATAGTCTTCCAGGTCCGATTCAAGGTGTTGGTGTTCACCTATAAAGCCCTATACAGCCTAGGCCCTACCTATCTGTGGGATTGCCTCACTCCCTGGGCCCTGGATCAGCCTCTGTGGTCAGCCAGAAGCACCCTTCTTGAAGTCCTCCAGGTTTTTCAGGAGGCCACTATGGACAGGGCATTCTCAGTGGCCTCACCAATGTTGTGGAACTCCCTCCTAGTGGTGGTCCGTGTGGCCCCAGACCTCCCCTCCTTTAGACGTCAGTGCAAAACTGGCTTTTCTACCAAGCATTTGGTGAGGGAGATGGGGATGAGGGTTAGGGAGCAAGGGTTCTCATTATGTTTACCTGCCTTCATTTTAAGTTTGCTATTTTAATACTTTTGTTACTTGTTTTATTGTGTTTATATGTTATTTTTTAAATATGTATTTATATTGTGCACTGTTAGCCACCCTGAGCTGCTTTTTGCTAGGAAGAGTGGGATAAAAATCCATTGTAATAAAATAAATAAAATAAAATAAAATAGTAATAATAATAATAATAAAAAAATAATAATAATAAAAATAAAAATAAAAATTATAATTAATAATAATAATAATTAATAATAAATAACGACCTTGGTCTTATCCTGATTTATTTCTAGTAGGTTAACCCTGCAATAATTCCTGAAGGAAACCAATAGGTGCCTCAGCCCAATCTGCCAATCTGGGTGCGTGACAACAACACCATGTCATCCGCATAGAGGAGACACGGAATATCTGTATTGCCCACTTGTGGGGCATGGTAGATTCTATCTGTAAGTGCCTTCAGGGCATCATTCAAATAGATGTTGAACAGGGTGGGGGCCAGTATGCAACCCTGCTTTACACCTCTTTCAACCACTATACTGTTAGACACCTCCCCCCGGTTGCTAAATCTCACCACGAGTGAATTCTTCTTGTGCAGATTAATAATTAAGTGCAACAGACTACGGTCAGGGTTGAGGGCCTCTAGCTTCCTCCAGAGATGGTCCGTAGGTATGGTATCAAAAGCTGCCCTCAAGTCAATGAAGGAAGCAGCAGCGGCCCTAGCCTGAGGGCACCTGAGGCAGTGCCCTGCCCCCGCTCTCTCCCCATCCCTGGTGCCACTGACAGTAGCACTCACTGAGCACTGGGAGCACTGGGAACAGGTTAGAGCGGTGGCAGGGCATGCCGCTCTGACTGAGCGCTCCCTGCCTCTGTCTCTGCCGGTGGCTGAAACTGACATTGGAGCACCATGCTGCTGCTGCTTGGCTTGCAGTCAGAGCAGCGCGGCACTCTGATGTCAATTTCATCCGCCGGCAGAGACAGAGGCAGAGAGAGCTCAGTCAGTGAGCGCTAGCTGCCTGGACTCCTTCTGGGACTCCAGAGTCTGGATTCCCAGAAGGGACAAACTTGGTCTGAATGCAAGCTGGGCGGCTCAGCATTCAGACCAAGTGCGCCGCTGGGAAATGAAATTTCCCTGAGCAGCAGCTTTACATTGAGTCCTATGGGCTCAATGCAAAGCCTCACCTGGGTATTCAGTGGAGGCGCTCGGCGGTGGGATGTGCTGCAGAGCACATGCTTGAACTGATTCAGTCAGTTGAGCATGCATTCCGCAGCACATCTCACCGCCGAGCACCTCCATTGAACAGTGAAGTGAACTAACTGCCTGGTGCCAGCAGCCAGTCCCCGGCACCTCAACAACGGTGAGTAAATGCGCGCGGGGTGGGGGGTTGGGGAACAGAGGCTGGGGGCCTGGGATGGAAGGGGGGTGAAGGGTGTGTGAGACTGGGGAATGGGGGGGAGGGTGGTGTG
>QEPC01011547.1:75606-86303 GCA_003113815.1 Sphenodon punctatus
GTCTGTTTTCACCCAGAGAGTTGTCCTACTGGAGTCCCATCCACTTACTGGATGCGATGCTAGTAGGAAAGTTCTCTGTCTCCAAGTGGTAGGGTTGTACTCAGCAGAAAGGAGTTCCTAATGTAAACTAATGTTCTGCCCATCACATCTTAACGCTGAAAACTCTTTGTTGCTGGATTTTTGGAGGCTCCACCTACAATGTACAAGCCCCTCCCTAGAGCTCTGCCAGCCATAAGGTTCCACGTGGCGCTTAGATGGACGCCAGGGACGGTCAGGCCCCTCCCTCTCCCTTAAGCCCCACCCCCCTTAAGCTCCGCCCACTTTGGGGTTTTTGGTGTGTGTGCACACGCACATTAGGGGCCCATAACTAAGGCTTGAGCCCGGGCCCTTCCCAACCTTGCTATGCCCCTGCTTTAATTGTGTGCCTCTGGGCATTCCCACCTGATCAGATGTGCCTGGTTTACTTGCCCGTTGCCTCTTCCAACCTTCTAAAAGATGTGTTTGCACAGGTCTGAAAGAGGCTTATGTCTGCTCCCAGTGTAAAAAGGGTTTAGGGAAGGGTTGAGCATTTGGCTAGTTTGGTGGGGATGTTGTTAGTTTGGGGAGGGTGGAATGAGGTGTGGGTCTGGCTCAGAGGGATCACTGGCTTGAGGGAGTGAGGCCTGTAGCTGGTTTGGGAGAGGAGAGAATGGAACATGGAGCTGGCTCGTGTGGGGAGTTGCTGGCTTGGGGATGCAGCATGGTTGTCACTGACTTGGGGGAGTAGCTACTGGCTTTGGGGGGATGGGTTATGGGACTAGGCTGAGGTAATGTTGCTGGCTTGGGAGGGGGAATTGAGCATGGGGCTGGCTCAGCAAAGGGGCTTGGTAGCTTAGGGAGGGGGAATGAGGTATGGTTCTGGCTTGAAGGGAGTTGTTTCTGGCTCAGAGGGGAGTCATTGGTTTGTGAAAAGTGGGATCCTTAGGTGGGAAAGGGGGATGGGGTTTGCTCAGGGGGTCACTGGCTTGAGGGAAGTGTTGCTGGCTTGCAGAGGTGGGGAGTTGGCTGCCAAGGACTCATCATTTCTCAAAACACACAAAGTTCCTCAAGGCAAAACCAATCCCCTTATTCAAGGACCTAGGGTCACAATGCAACCCACTTGTTGTGGGTATTTTCCCTGCAAGAAATTAAACATTTGTTTTACTTTGAAGGGGAATAAAGAAAAGCAGTTTCATCTTGACTGTATCCCCTTGGGAGTATCACAAAAGGAAGGATAGAGGTGCTCTTTTCCCAGATAAGATATTGATTATTTCAGCAAGATATGCTATGAATAAGCTGATACTTGAACACTGTTAAAGGTATTTTCCCACTGAGGAAGGGTGATTTCCCCCCCAAAAAACGTGTGTGGGGTTTTTAATAGACATCTTTGTCAGGATATGTGTTTTATTATTTACAAATTTCCATTATAATGAGAAACTGTATATATTCAAATTGTATATAGTTTGAGGCATTATTTTATATGTTAGCCTCTCAAAAAAAAATGTTAACACTTACATTGCTGTTCTAATATATTAAACTGGACTCAGCCCCTTTTTTCTCTTATTCTTTTCTCCTTGACTGAGCAGGGGTCTGCTGGGCTGGGCCTGACTGCACCGCAGAGCTGGAAACTGCAGTTCTGGGACAACGGCAGCCCCTGAGAGCTTCCTACAGGCTCCCCAAGCAGGCAATTAAGCTGAGAGCCAGAGAACAGCCCAAGTTGGCTATGTGCTGCAGTTTTTGGAGTCCTGTTAGAGACCTTGGATATTACATTTTTTCAGGAAGTGTTCAGTTAATTAAAAACCCAAATACATAGCCCTAGTATTCATGTTTCAAATATGAAAGCCAAAAAGGACTTTCTCTGGTTTATTTGGGCTTTATCAAAACCTGAATGCACAGAGCTATTCTCATGTTTGTGTTTCCAACATGAGACTGTGCAGATGAAAACCTGGGCTCTTCCACCTGCAAAGTGAGTATTTGTTTGTTCATTCATTTCCATGTATTAAATTGAAATTTATAAATCTTAGGGTGGGTTACATCACACAAACTCCCCAAACTCTTATCCCAAACCTCCTCAAACCCTATTCCTGCTTGCCAAATGGCCAGCCAAATTAAAAAGTTTTAGGCCGCTTTTAGACGAGCGGCGCTCCGTTTTGCGTCGGCAGCGCGCATATTTTGAAACCTCCGCCTGGTCTAATTAGATGAGACGGAAGTGACTTAATACGCGCATATTACGGCAGAGGCGCATTTTTTAAGTGCGCGAATTAAATACCTCATAATCGAGGTATTTAATTTGCACACTTAAAAAATGCACCTCCGCCGTAATATGCGCATATTAAGCCACTTCCGTCTTGTCTAATTAGACCAGGTGGAGGTTTCAAAATATGCGCGACGCGGATGCGAAACGAAGCGCCGCTCGTCTAAAAAGGGCCAGAGATAGACTCCAGAAGAGGAGCAGGTTTGGACTCAGACAAACCCCAAGGGGGAAGAGAGAGTTCTATAACTGTTGAGCAGCCACCAAGGGTGAGGCCACACGAGACAGGAAGGGAAGGCTACCACGCCTTAGGTAGCCTTACCCTTCCTGGACGAAAAAGTCACACAATACAGTGGTTCGTGTGCCCAGGACCTATCAGATGTTCCCCAAGGACAGGGTGAACAGCTGGCTGCTCTGCAACACATCCTCAGAAAAAGGACATGTAATGGAGCAGACTTACCCACATGGGGTGAAGCTGCCCAGGGCAGGGCAACCCAACTCATGTGGAGTGAGCTCCACATCAGGGTTGTGAGTCATGAGCAATGATGCCTATCACACATGCCCACATCACGGCCTGGGGTGGGCTTTAGGTCAGATCAGGGGAGAGAGGTGAGGCAGGGCCGGGCACATGCTCATGTGACTCATGCTGTGACCCTCCCTGACTGTGGTGGCTGCTTCAATAGGGGATGGCCAGGTCCCCAACGGAGCTCCCTGTGGTTGCCCCACAGTGATGGTGGTGATTGTCCACCATGGGACTGTTTGGGAATCTGGCCACCCCCGTTCGTGTGGCCTCACCCCACGAATGAGGTGGAGCAAGACACCCCCACTCATGTGACCTCTCTCAGCACCCCCTTGCTGTGTGGACTTGATCGGTCAATGGTATGGGTAAGGGTGCTCCCTGCAGACCTCAAGAGGCTGCAGTGGGACATGAGGGAAGCGCAGTCCTTCAGATATGTTTACTTTTCCTGCTCTCTGCTTTATAGCTTCTGATGAGTCACAAGTCCCTCTGAAAATATAAGATAAGTAAGGCTCCTGAGACTGCTTTGGACTCCAATCTGCAAGGGAATCTGATAAATAGAGCTAAAATAAATTCCAGTCACTTGACTTGAGCTAGATTCCAACCAATAGCCGTAAGAGACACTCCTTCACATAAATAATTCTCTATCCTTCTGTGAACTTTATCCATAGGGAAAAGAAAGTGTAGGAGCTTGTGTTTTTAAAAATCCATCCCTCATGTCCTACTGCGAGGGGGAGACAGTGAAAAGAGTGGAGGCAGTAGGGGTCCCACTGGCAGGTAAGGACATAGGAAAGCCTCATCCGTTCTACATACTCCTACTTGATATTGATTGCAGATACAATATTTTCTGGAAAAGCTGGTGGCTTTAACCTACAATATGCCAGCAAACTGGAAAAATGCTTCCTGATCGCTTGAAAGTTTACTTTTAATTTTAAATTTAGATTTAAGGTTTATTTATTTTTTTTATTAGAAAACCCCAAACAAACCTTGCACCACTTCTTTTGTCATTCAGTCCAATGATTCTAAGATCTTTTGCATTATAGTAAGTATGCTTTATAAGTCTTTCCAAACAGCTTGCTTCTATTTATATTTCTCCTACCATGATGTCCAATGTCACCCAGAGGTACTTCTGCTCTTTCTTATAAGACATGTGAACTCTGCTATTTATAAAAAGAGATTGAGGAACACTTGTGCTGACTAATTACTTTCATTTCATTTTCAGTTGAACGTTCCCTTTTCTTTGAGTTAACCTCCATGTTGCCAGTGCCTTTGGGGTAGCTTTTTTGTGAAATTGGAATCTATCAATGCAAACAACTGCTTGATATTTGGCAGAGACAGATACACTTGATTATTTCAGAACTAGAGGATACAGTAAACTCCTAGCCTCTTGATATGGGCAAGTAAATCAATAAGCAGTAACTGGCTGCATGTTCGTTGTGAACATTGTTCTGTCCTCCTTCCTGGTTAAGCAGCAGCAGCAGGGATACATTGCTTTTTTCACTCCTCAGGACCTAGTGTTAGGGCTTCTATTAATGGACCTTGGTGACTTCTACTCCAAAAGAAGTCAATATGGAGTCCTGTGAATACTGGTGCTTGAAGGAGAACCAACATTTGGGGAACAAAATATAAACGTCTGTAATAATAATGTCACCGTTCTGAAATCTGCAGACACCAAGTTTTGAGTTTCTTAGTCTTTTGGAGATTGGATTGGAACTTTAACACTATAGAAAATACTAAGTCTAGCTCAGAAATAGGGAACGTCCTTTTTTTCTGAGCTTCAGTCAATTGTTTAGGAGATCTAAGAAACAGTAGCTTTCTGCAACAGAAACTGCTCCAAACAGCAGTGCTGCCACGACAGTCAAGTGTCTGAGGTGCTGAGTCTCCAGCTGTTGTCAATATTTGTAGTGACAACTGAGGGCCATATGGGATGAGTTTTAATGTTAATTTTGTCAGGAGAGAGACATGAATGTCTTGTGAGGTGGTGGACCATGAGCACTGGCATGTGAGGAGAGAGCGAGGACTCCCCTGGGTGAGAGGCAAGGGTATAAGGAGGTGTTTTTACAATTTGTTTTATTTTGTTTAGTTTCACTGTATTGTCAGATTGTTGGTAGGGAGGTTTCAGAGCCCAGTTGTTTGTTTGCTGTTAAAGTTATTTATTTGTATTTTGATATTGTGTTTTTGTTGTAAGCTGCACTGAGTCCTTTTGGAAAAGGGCAGGATATGAATACAACATAATCATAATTTTCAGAGACTGACTTCTTGTTTGCTGTTTGTTTTGATTTTAAAAGAAAGAGAGGGTAGGGGAGGGAGAGATTTTTCCCAGCCTAATCTTGGCATTCAGCAATGGGCTATTTAATTTGAATGTGTACAGTTTATATAAATTACATTCATTTATTTTAACTTATGCAAATTGGGATAGCAGGAGATGGAGAATAGGACATCTTACCTTGAGAGTTTCCTAATATGGTCAGTTTCAGGATAGGGTCAGAAGGCGCACATGACCGGAAGAAGCACATGTCCCTGGTCTAGCTCTATCAAAGGCAGAGAACTGAATGAAAACATTTTCCATGCTTCTTTCACTCCACCCTAGGGCTGAATATGGAGGCAGCAAGTCTCTCCCCAAAGGCAGTAGGATCGGGAGGGGTAAAGGCAGCAACAGGCAACGACTCACTCTGCATTGGCTAATAGACCTGCATGCAAAGCGATGGAGAGAGTACATCTTGCATTTTTTCAAAGGGTGCACCAGGGGTTACTCTGACCTATGTTATCCAGTACTACATAATACCTCCTATTCATTGGTATCATTACTACATATTTTTTGTATTTGCATTCACAGATGGGTGCAGACTTTATAAAACATATCAGAGTTCCTGGTTCCCAAAGCTGGCAAGTCATGTACTTCTCTCCGCACCACTGCAGGTAGTGACTGTCCGTTTAGGGCTTGTAAGTCCAATTTAAAATCTTGCTTACATTTTTATCTGTTGGTGATATATTTTGCTGAGGGTAGAGAGGAAGGGGGATACAAAGTCATGTTTCACTGATGGCTTTAATATGCATTTATTTTGTAGAAACAAAGCAACTATTCAAATGCTTAGCAAGAGCCGGATATCTAGCTCACAGTAACAGTACCTGAAAGTCTTTGCCTTCTGGCAGCCGTTCTGTAGACTGTGGATTTGGCTAAGTGCATCCTCAACTGCATCAAGTGTTCCTTGGCTAGAGATATAGCTATTTATAAGTGTATGACAAATAGTCAAGTGTACTTTGGCTATTTATCAGACTTGATCAATGATAAGCTGAAATTTTCCATCCAGGTTCCTACTACAACTGGGCACCTGCAAAGACAAAGTTAAGCTCATGTGTAAGTCTTGCAGGATTTGTGCCTTGAATATCTAATTATAAGTGGGCTACTTTTCACTGTTGCCGAGCACCCACAGCTTGCAGTGAACTCTCAGTGCGCCACCTCCAGAAGGGGATGGGACCAGTTAGATTGGTCCGTCCTCGGAGGCTGATGGAACCCCAGCGGTTCCAAGAGGTCCTGAGGGAATTAACCTTGGACCTGGACGGCCACTCTGTCGATGAGCTGGTCCAGCATTGGAACAGCTTGCTGGGGGAGGCCATTGACAGGGTGGCTCCGAGACGCCCCCTGCCTCTGTCTCATCACTGCAGGGCCCCTTGGTTTACTGAGGGACTGCGGTGTATGAAACAAGTAGGCAGGAGGCTAGAGCGATGCTGGGTTCGGACTCGCTCTGACTCCGACTGACTTCTCTATAGGGCCAATTTGCGGTCCTATGTTGAGGCTGTGAGGACAGCAAAGAAGCAGTTCTTTGCTGCCCTCATAGCGTCTACAAAGTCACACCTGGCGGAGCTGTTTCAGGTGGTGCGGGGGCTGGTCAGTCCGGCCTCCCTCCGCCTGGACAGGGACTGTGAGGAGTTTGTCACCTTCTTTGCAGACAAGATCTCTCGGATTCAGAGTGACCTTGACACTGGGTTGGAGCAGTAGGTGGAGAGCGTGAGGTTATGCAGGCCCTGTCTGGTCCAACTTTGTGGGGGGAGTTTCAGGAAGTGATGTCAGCTGATGCAGTGGATGTTCTGGGGTCTGTGAGAACCACTAGTTGTGAACTTGATCCTTGCCCGTCCTGGATGAAAGCCTCCAGGGAGACACTGGGGACGGTGCTGGTGAGAGTGGTTAACACGTCCCTGCAGCAGGGGAGGCTGTCGTCCAGCCTCAAGGAGGCTGTGGTGCATCCCCTGCTGAAGAAACCATCATTAGATGTGGATGCACTCGCCAGTTACCAACCTGTCTCTAACCTTCCCTTTCTCATGGCTGAAGAGATAGTCTTCAAAATAAGGATACCTAAGTTGCTGATTGGAAATCAATGCAGTCATGCCGGACCATCTGCAGACAGCCTGAAACAATAGTTCTTAGTGGTATAACATTTACTCTGTCTATCTTCGGGTGTTTCAAAAATGGGCAAGGCTGAGGGTAGGTGAGTCAGTGGTCGCTGAGTGGCACAGCTGTGGAGCAGCCACTCAGGTGGAATGCATAGGAAGGGATTCCAGCAAGCATCTCCCAGCGTAGCTACTGCAGCAGACACTTTGCACTCCCCCTGCCTCGGATGATGCGGGAGTGGGAAGCACGCCAGGCTGGCCTTTGAACTGATATGTCCCAGGCGTGGCATGGGGGATTGGGCTCCCCAGCACTCATGGCCAGTTCCTGTGGCTTCTAAAGGCCACATCCCCCACCCCCAGTGCCTGTGAGCAGGGGATCTGTCTGCTGGCATGTGTGGCTGCCCCAGTTCATACGGGCAGAGGACACGTGGGTGCCCAATTGCCCTGCACAGCCCACTCTGGATTTCTCTGCAGTGCACCATGATTGGGTGCTGAGTGGCTTATGAGAGCACACATCCTCCCCGCACTACATTCAAACATTCGGATGAATAGTTACTGGGAGGCCATGTGTGGTAGCATCTCATTAAAAAACATCCTTAGTAGCATGGCCCTGCTGGAGTCTAGTAATCACTGAATTGCCAATATGAACTATTTCATTACTGATCACTTTAGAAGAAATACCAACCTAAACATGTTAGTTTGCCATCACTGGATGGAGTTTCCATAATTGGGATGGGGGTGCAGCTAGTTGGTCTCAACAGGAGGTGAGGTGTGGAGCAACAGTTTCAACTGTCCCTGAAAAATCACTTTTCACCTTCCAATCTCATTTTCAAAACTGGCTACTCCTTTTAATTTAGCCACTGGAGAATCTCTTTCCAAATTGCTCAGTAGTTAAATAGCTGTTTGTTAGGATGCTGCAGCAGCACTGGCATTGTGGCTGGGGAGCTACATTTGGGGGAAACCATGCTAGGAGTCCTGGGCTTTATCCTTCGTTCTGCCTTGTTCACACATTTAGAATTCGAGGGAACAGACTCAGCCCAGCCTGGGAGACATTCCCTAAGAATACAAGAAATTGCTGGCTGGTTGTGGTTCTTTCTCCCTCCACCCTCAAGGAAGAGATGCAGGAATTTTCACTAGTAGCGCAGGATAGTTTTCAAAATCAGGGGCACTTAGTGATATAATCTCTCTGTCTTCCCAATTCCATTTCTTTCCTCACAAACACTGTAAGTCAATTTCTAAGGATGTTTTTAAACAAGACAGCCTCACACAAGGACCGTGTGGGCCCCATCTCATCTGAATGTCGTAGGGGTGTGTGTGTGTGTGCATGCTCCTGCACTTACCCATCCTCCGTGCATCTCCGAGCGCCCCATGCATGGGGTTTTTTTTTTGGCAAAATGTCAGAGTGCCTAGATGGGGTGGGTGGTGCATAGGCAGGGCAGCTATACGTGGGGTGGCTCGTGAGAAGCACTCCCCCGGTGCATGGCACCCGCCCCACGCAATGGCTACACCACCACCCTGCCGCCCATCTTGTGTAGTAAACACTAGCTCCATTTTGACACCAAAATCATTTTGTTTGTTCATGAAACAAATTTGCCTGCAATTCATTTTCCACAAATGTTCAGATAGCCAATTTCTCCCTTATATCTAAATTTGAAATGGGAGCACAGCTAAATCCTGTCATTATTAAGTGTTCACGAAATATGTATGGACATTTTTTTCCCTAATTCTTGCTCCACTCTAGCTAAGATCTTGAAGATTCATATACTGAAGAAATGTGACCAATAAACATGCTCTGAAGCAAATGGGACAGAAGCACCACAAAGCTGCAAAATCAATACAATTCAAGACATTAGATAACACAACTCTGCCAAGACAAAGTGTTTCTGGCTTTGTTGGAAGAGCTTTACTGTAGATTGTTTTGTAATGGAAAGAGCTTTTAAAAAAAAAAATTTTAAAGAGAGAAAAAATAAAACATTTTAGCATTTAGAGGGGAAAAAAATGTTCTCATATCAGAACACTCAAGAGAGCAAATACTCCATAAAGAAAATGCGAAAGCTGAGTGGGAAGGAGATAGATCATAAAGATAAAAGTTGTTTAGAGTCACCAAGCAGTGGAACAAGAGAAGCTTGTAAACACAAGTATGAAAAATGCATGTACTAAATGGCTGGGGAAAGTGGAATGGCCGAAATGAGATCTAATAAAAGGTAGACTGGAGAATGGCTTTAGAAACATGGTTTTTGATATTAAGTATAAGCAAAGAAAAATCTGTATGACTAAAAAGCAACATGATCTATCCAGTCCACCCAGCCACTGAAAGGCCAGGTCTAAAATCCAAAGCCATGACCAACATCCTTTGTTTGTTTTTAAAAGTTATACAAAGAACCCCCCTGAGGGCCAGGCATGGGTTTCCTCCTTGCCAATCCCTATCAATTCCAAACCCTTTCCCCTCCTCCCTCCCTCTCCTTCCCTTCCATTCTGTGCGTTTATACTCCCCCCTACACCTTCGTGCTGCTGTCATCTACCGTGCCCCCTGGGTTCCCTCTCCTCTTTTCTCCCAGACTTTGAATCCTGGCTCACCTTCTTCCTCTCTGATGACACCCCCGCTCTCATTCTTGGTGATTTAAACATTCATGTTGACACACCTTCCCAGCCCTCTATCTCCCGCTTTCTCTCCCTGACCTCCTCCTTTGATCTCCGACTCTGGACCAATTCCCCAACGCATACTGACGGCCACTCCCTCGACCTCATCTTCTCACGAACTTGCTCTCTTGCTGACCTCTCCTTTGATCCTTGTCATAATTCTGATCACTCCTCGCCTCTTTCAGCCTCTCCCAGCCTTCTCCCCCTCTCCACGCCCCTTCCGTAATATGCAGGCCATTATCCCCATGGAGTTTGCCTCCTCTCTATCCCCCTTCCTCCCCTCCGTTTTCTCCTCCTCCCCTGTCTCTGCCATCTCCGCTCTCAACACCTCTCTCTCCTCGACCCTTGACTCACTTACCCCCCTCTCTTCCCGTCCCGTCCGGCCCCCAAACCCCTGTCCCTGGCTCACCCCTAACATTCGCTACCTCCGCTCCTGCACCCAAGCTGCCGAATGCCTCTGGCACAAATTCCGCTCCCTCTCTCACTTCCTCCACTACAAATTCTCTCTCTCCTCCCTCTCCTCGGCTATCTCCCTAGCTAGACAACGCAATTATGCCTCCAGGATCGAATCTTTCTCCTGTGACCCTCGCCGCCTCTTCTCTACTTTCGACTCCCTTCTTAACCCCCCCCTGCCCTCCTCCATCCTCTTCCCTTGCTGCTCAGGATCTTGCATCATTCTTCACCTCAAAGACTGACAAGATCCGTCAGGACATTGCCTCCCACCCACCTCCTCCTCCCATTCCCTTACCTCCCCCTCCCCCCTCTCTCCTCACATCCTTCCCTCCTCCCTCTCTCTCCTCATCCAACCCCTCCACCTGTCTTCCACCTTGACCCAATCCCCTCCCGCCTCCTGACCTCTATTGCTCCCACTGTTGCCCCCCC
>QEPC01011547.1:87512-160068 GCA_003113815.1 Sphenodon punctatus
TTTCTCCTGCTCACCTAACCGCCTTCGACCCTTCTCCCTCGCTGCCCCCCATGCCTGGAACTCCCTCCCTACCCACATCCGCCTTGCCCCCTCCCTCCGCTCCTTCAAATCCCTCCTCAAGACCCACTTTTTCCTCGCCGCCTTTCCCAATGCCTACTAGTTATTCCCATATACTTACTGTCTGCCCTCCTCTGCAGACTGCTGCAACCAACCTGATTGTAACCAAGTCAAGCACACGTACCCGAGACTTCGCATCCACCTGAATGTTTGTTTGTCTTCTCCCCTGTCTCTCCCACTCTCCCCTCTCCCTGTCTCCCCCTCCTTGTCTTTTAGATTGTAAGCCACAGGCAGGGACCGCATCTATTTCTATGTTCTGATCAACCAAGAGTGATTATGGCTAAAACTTAGGAAGATTTCTATTGAACAAAGACTCTTGTACCTGCTGATCCAACTCCACCAGGCAAATTCACTGCAAATTAGGATGGATAGACATGGGACCTTGTCATTGCCAGTTCAGGTAAATAGAGGAGTAAGGCAGGATTGTATCCTGACACCAGTAGAAATAATACATTTGATTAATTACTCATCTCAGTAGGGGTCATTTAAATCTAGGATAGCCCCACGGATATAAGCCAACTTGCTTTTGATAGTATAATTATAATTGTAATTGTAATTTGTATTAGCAATTTTAGTTGTTATATGTTCTGTTTTTATATTTTATTATATGTGTATATAAATTTGTTTTTGGGTGGCAAGGGCGAAAGCCAGCCAGTAATAAACCATATCTATCTATCTATCTATCCTGACACCAGTATTGTTTAATCTGTATTTAAATGATCTGGTTTTATATATGAATTCAGGGGATACTTATGCCCCAGTGCTTGCCAAAAAGAACTTGCCGCTCCTCCTTTATGCAGATGACTTGGTCCTGCTGTCTTGAACTGCTGTTGGTTTAAGGAGGCAGATGGCTCTTTTTGGTGATTTTTGCGCTGAGGAGTCATTGACAGTCAACTATGCCAAGAGTAAGGTGTTGGTAATGGGAGGTAAGAAAAGCCATAGCCCCAGTGTTTGGATCATACAGGGGAATCCCATTAGTCAGGTTCGAGCCTTTAGGTATTTGGGGGTGACCTTCTCCGTGGGAGCTCCTTGGAGGGTTCACGTTGAGTCAGTCAAAACTCAGTGTAGGAGATCTTCGGCTGCTATTTTGAAAGTCTTCTTTTGACAGGGTGGGCGGATGATAGCTCCGGCTTTGGCCTTGTTTAAGGCAAAGACCCTTGCCCAGGCCCTGTATGGTGCCCTGATATGGGGTTTGGACTTTAAGGATAAGTTGGAGAGCATCCAAAATGGTTTCTTGACAGCAGTGCTGGGTATCCCTAGAGGCTCCCCCCAAGTAATAGCTAGAACTGAGCTGGGGATGGTGCCGGTGGAGGTCCTGGTAAGTCACCAGCTCATTAATTATTGGCTGAAACTGGTGACGGCCCCAGAGGGGGATGATTCCTTGCTGATGCATGCCTTGAAGTCGGGACTGTTGGATTTATGGGTGTCCCAAGTCCAGATGCTAATCCAGCACTTGGGGTTTTACCCTGAGGACTGGAGGAGGGTTGGGCCGAAAGCTTTTAAGAAATTGTTGTACCAAAGGCTCTTGGACCAGGTAGGCCAAACAGAACAGGCACTGTTGGCCACCCAAAAGATTGCCCCAAGCCTGGGACTATATAATCCTTGTCCCCTTGGCTCCAATTACATTTTTATTTGGCAAGATCCTGAGAGACGTGGGGCATTGAGAAAAATGAGATGCAACGTGTTTCCATCAGCTGTGGTGGAAGGCTGCTACAAGGGCACTCCTTGTGATGAGAGATTGTGTGGCCTTTTTAACCTGGGTGCTGTTGACTCAGTAGAGCATATTCTTTTTGTTTGCCTGGCCCTGATAGGGTCTCGGTTAAAGTATCTAGGGGATGTCCTCCCAGGACGGCTCTCATGCTCAAGTACGGGGGCGCTCCGGAGATTATTGAGTGCAATGGATTCCCCTCTTACCCGTCTGACGGCCAATTTTGCCTATGCTGCACTATTGGCTAGGAACGCCATCCTAAAGACTAGGCAAGTACTCCTTTTCGTATAGAATGGGCCAGTCAAATGGCAAACTAAATATTATTAGTGGTTGATGTTTTAAATTTTTGTAGCTGGGTAAATTGTTAGTGGTGGTGCGGATGCTTTAAACTTGCATGACACTACTTTCCTGGTGTTTTTAATTTTTACAGCTGGGCGCATTTTCAGCGGAGGTGCAGACTGGCAGTATTGACAGCCAGACGATTATGTTGGATTATTAGCACGGGAAAGTTTAGTCCAGGATTGTGCTTTCTTGTAACTCTACTGTTATCTTGCTGCTTTGTATGTTGTAAACTTTTAATTTATATATTGTAATAGCCATATGACTACAGAATAAACCTATTATTAATTATTATTATTATTTCAATGTTCTGTACAGCACCAGGTACATGATCGGTGTTATATAAATTTTTAGAAGAAGAAGAAGAAGGAGCAGCAGCAGCAGCAGCAGCAGCAGCAATAGCAACAGCAACAGTCAATATGACAGATTTTGACCCAAGATATATAAAAAAAGTATGGAGAACAGATTATGGATTTGGCTTGGCTAGAAGCAGTGGTCATATCTTTTGTCCTGCTACATCACTTATGTTTCAAGTTCTGGATGAAACCTGCAAATGGTGTGTGAAACAGGATGTTCAGGAAGGGAAAGTCATCTTGAAATATCCAACTCTGCAAAAAAAAAGAAGAAGAAAAAATCTGAGAGAAGGTTTGAGTTCATTCTTGTTTCATCCAAACTGGCTTACCTATCTTAATGGTTGGGACTCGCTGACCTTTCAAATGTTGCAATGGTAAACAATTGCTGGAAAGACTGTTGTGCACTGGACACAGGTTGAGTGGAGATAAAGGAGAAGAGAGGAGGCAGGAGCCTTTGAAGACCACTAAGGAATGTTTGTTTTGCAAAAGAGATGACACCGCCACCTATGTTATTTAAAAGCAAAAACCTTTGCTTTTACAGATCACATCACATCACATAGCAGTCAGCTTCTCCCCCTGCTCACATCTGGCGAACCAGCCACAAGATGCACTGCATCACCTGGCCCGGCTGCCCAGGAATGTGGTAAGGCTACCCAAGGTATGGTAGTCTCCTCACTCTATCTCATTTGGCTTCACCCCTTGTGTTCTATATTGCACAAGTATTTATTCCTGTCTCTCTGTATTCTTCCACACATCTCTGGTGTCTCAGTTTCAAAGAACCTTTCTATGTGGGCCCTGTTTCTAGAAACTTCTACTTATGTGTTTTGACTTGCTTCTGCAAATATATTCCTGTTGACTTAAATCAATCATTTGTTGTGAGGAAAGACTACTTGCAAGGGTAGCTTTCCACAGCATCAGAAAAGAGTAGATGCCTTTTTGTAGCAAGATACAGGAAAGAAAGCTTTCAACTGGAAATGATTATTCTAAATTGTTAATATCAGCCTGCATTCTTATAATAGCTTTACAAAACAAGCAGGGATTCATCTTGTCAGCTCTCATATTGCATTTCCACACTAGGAAGCTGTTGTGCATTATGTTCTGTTACTTTTAAAAATTATAGGCCAGATCCTGTGAGCCAGCCAAACTGTACACAACACTGGAGAAGGGAAGGCAGATAGACGTAAATGAAGCTCACTCTTGTATATTCCTCTCCAGAGACCACAGTTTGTAGGACTCCCATCCCTGCTGTGAATTAGTGATACCCATGCAGGGCTGGCCTTACCCCAAGGCAACCTGGGGGCAACTACCCCAGGTCACACTATTTTCTCTATTTCCAGGGGTGCTACACAGATATACACACACACACACACACACACACACACACACACAGCCATTAGCACTCTACACACTAAGCACAGACACCCACCCCCCTGCTAGCAGCAGGCGACACTTCAAATACAGGGTGTCCTTAAACATAACGTCAACAGGTGTCTGAATGTGTGTTTTGACCTTGATATGAACACCGGTTTGGCCCTGTGTTTACCATGTGGCACTGCTTAGACACACAGCCCATCTTGAGACAAATTGGTGTTTTGTTTGCCATCCGATCTCAGCACGCAAGTGCTGTTGCATCATTCCCTATGCTGTGTCTGCTAACATGCCACATGAGCTCATTAGACACAATGTTGGTCATGTATTCAGCCGGAAAACGCAAATTGTTCTTGTGATGCAATGGTGTTCGCATCGTGTGTTCAACGGGTGACCAAATCGGTGTTGGGATTGTTCTGGTGCTTACACACAATGGCCAAACACGTGCTTAGGGGGTTTTGACACCTGATCTTTGTTATGTCTACAGACACCCACAGACACATATAAACACATGTGCCAGCAGCACCCTGGCACACGTACACAGTGTGTGCCTGCACACGTACACACACCACAGTGTCTATTCTATGGAGCTCTGGGACTCTCTGGTCTCTGTTCTATGGACTTCTCTGGAATGGGGGTGTCTGTTTAATAGTGCTTGAGTCTACTGAGTTCTATGGAACTGGGTTCCATGAATGTCTGTGGAGCTATGGTGCCAGTTTCAGTGTTCTATGAAGCTATGGGGTGTAATCCTCCCATTATAGTCAATGAGGGCTGAGCAACTGTCTTAATAGATGTAGGATGTACCTTTGGTGTCTTGTTCTGCGGAAGTGTAGTGTGTGTCCAGTAGTATTCTGTGGAGCTACAGCATTCTGTGGTTGGTCTGTGGAGTTCTACAGTTCCATGCACCTTGCATCCCCATGTCAGTAGCTTTTAATCATTGGCCCTGACTCAATTTCAGACAAGTGGCTATTTTCAAAATTTGCACAAACATTTATGCAAATTAACAATATCCAGGTTTTTTTACTCTGGGAGGGAGGTGGCAACCCTACCCTCTCCTAATGCAAAGCAGCCAGAGCAAAAGTACCGCAGCTGGTAGTGGTAGTGTCAGCATTTGTGGCTGGAGTGGCTAGATTAGTATGTGTGATCATCTCCATTTTTTATTGATATGCTTTTCCTATTAAATATTTTAAGTTTATATACTGTTTTTGTTAACATTTTTAAATTAGTAGGAGATCAGCATTAGTTTTAACGGCATTTTCCTTATAGATGTGTCAAACTGGCAGAGCCTCTGAACTCCTACTCCAAAACTCCATACGAAAAGACTTGGGGAGTGTTTTCAAATGAGATTATTAGCCCGCTGGAGCCTGTATTCAGTCCATGCAGTCCCCACACACATGTTTTAGCATGTAGAGTAAATGAAAGGGCTGCCCCCTGCCTGCATTTTATGTGCTGGAGGGAACCACTACCAGTGCCGCCACTCAGCACTTTCCCTCTCCCCAGCTCTGGCTCTCCCAGGGTTCAACAAAGTACCTTCAGAGGAGCTCTCCATCTCCTGACCTGGCTCCTTTTCATCCCTAGATTGCAGGCTGTGAGGACGAGTTCTCAGATTCTCTCCCATCACAGGGGTCCAGCTAGGGGCTGCAGCCCTTGTCCTCGGGTGAGCCTCCCGTATCCATCTCCAGCACTTCTAACTGCCCAGCTGCTTCTCTCTGGCTCCCTGCAGCTCCTTATCAATATCATGTCCGTGTCATGTCAGGCTGCCCCGCTCCACTCTGCAAACCCCCTCCAGCCTCTCCTTCAGCTCCCAGGGGGTCACAGCTAGAGAAGGCTACTTCACTGGCTCCCCCCCTCTCCCCCGCACCTTTCTATCAGAAGGAGCAGGACTCTTGTGATTGGGTGGCTGCTTCTTGCAACCATGCTCTCTCTTCAGGCTTGAAGCCACTGCCAGAAGAGAGAGTGTGGGTACAGGAAGCAGCTGCCCAGCCACAGGAGTGTTGCTGCTTCTGATGGAAAGGAGAGGATCTCAGTCAGGGAAAACTTCTTCTTTGGATGTGATCCCCGACCCCCTTTTCCATCCTGTGCTTGGGTGGCTGCTTCTTGCAACCGTACTCTCTTCTGGCTTGAAGTTGCTGCTTCATTGGCTGCCCACACATGGGCCTGCAATGCCTTGGATGATGATGTAAGCAGGGAGTGTATGCGAGCTGCAGAGGGGATACGGACTAACTGTCACGAAGGAACATAGGGTCACACATGTGTGATACTGGTCTACATGTAGGCTACAAGTCTAGTAAATATGTAAAGCAAAATGTTCAACATGTAGCTAATGTTACAATTGAGAACTGTAAAACTCAAATCAGGACTGTGACACTGACCAAACTCCAGGAAATGCAAAGAGATAAAAGAATGTGTATTTGTAACCTAGCCAGACAGAACCCTGTGGAGATGCAAATGGACCTTTCTCTTTGCCTGGGTTGCCTACGTGAGAAAAAATGCACGCTCATGAGTGGGAAAGCTCAAGCAAAGAGACCATGAAATGTATTTAAGCGAGGGCTATTAAGCGAGGGCTATCTTGGCTACCTCTTGGAGAGAGCCATCTGGAGCAATCTCATCTGCATCCTGGATCCTGCCAGCTAGGATGGCTGGAAGATATGCACTGAGACCAGGACTTTGCTTTCTAGCAACTCCAAGAACCAGCACCTAGTCACCTACATCTGTGACTGAGAAGGAATCCGAACTAATGGACTTTTGTAGGGTAAGATGCTTATCTAGGAACTCAACCAGTATAGATTAGGAATGCGTTATATTTACCTTTAAGTTCTAGTTACCACTCTGTATCAAATATCTTGCTTATGTAATCAATAAACTAACTTCTTATCTTTATGAAGAAGTGTCTGTGTCTAACATTGGAACACAAGTGAGCAACAAGAATTTTCAAGCTCTTGGGACCCCAGAGAGAAAGAGTCTGCAAATGGGAAGAATCGGGCCCTTGGGTGACAAAGGAGTTGTCCCTGCTGCAGGCTTGAATCGGCTAGAGAGAAAAACTGATTCAAGTGGGCTGTGAGCAAGGGAAACTGAGTCACTCAAACCTGGTAAAGTGGGGGTGCGGACCTCCAACCTGTGACACTAACATCCGGAAAACACCTAATAGATGGGCAGGCAAACACCCACCTGGTGAATGCTAACGTGGGCTATCATCACATTTGTTTTTACCCTCAGATACAAATATAAATTCAAATACTAAAACCAACAATAAATAGTTGACCCTGTGCACAGCTCTAGTTGTGTATGCATTCCTACGTACTGGCTAGGATCATAGACTGGAACCCACATAAACACTATGCTTTCACCAACAGAAGGTGGTTCAATAAAAGATTTCATCTGAACTACTTTATTTCCTTCCAGATCAGAAAAATCCAAACAGTTTATAAAAACCTATTCCTGGGCTACTATTCTCATGTAAATGAAGAGCAAAAGCCTACTCATCCCTTGCAAAACAAATTCCTTGTTATCTACATACCGCAGATTAGAGTTATCAGACCATGATATATATGGTTATTATGTTTCAGATTATATAGCAGCTGAGATTATAGTAACCACGTAAAGCAGCATGAAGAACCAGGTGAAGTTTGGCAAAAAGTAACTAAAAAAGTTTACAGAGTATTTCATACCCTGTAAAATACATATCAGTTAAACATTGTTGAGGGCAATTAACATTTTAAACAAACTAAACTGGAAGAGCATCAAACATGCATTTCCGTTAGGCATACGTATCAGAAGAAACTTCTGGAATAACTAAGTGAATGATAAGGACATAAAATGTGATTTTTAACTGTTTCCATATACTCGTTTGGGGAAAGCATAAGAAAATCAAAGGTGTGTAGATTTTTTGGTTAAAAAATAAATAAATCCTGATACAGAGCCTGATAGCTATCATTCCTTTTGTTATTGGAGTCAGGCTTAAAAATGTGAATCTCTGCATTGTGAGACAAGTGATTGTTTGTCCAAGGTAAGCCAGTCCTGTAAGATTAAAGGTCAGTGCTGCTGTGCCTTTTCAGAATGTCAACATGATTGTACTAACTGAAAATGTGTTATGGTAAATTTAAAATGTAGGGCCAAGCTTGTCAGAAATGGCTGCCCAAAGTTAAGCTTCAATGTCTATACTTACACAACTAAATAATCATAAAATCACAGAACAGAAGGGCACTCCAGTCCATCCTGCTGGTCTGATGTATGAGGACTACACCTACAACATCCCAAACAGATGGCGGTCCAGCCTCTTTTTGAAAACCTCTAGCGATGAAGAGAGCCTAAAAGCTCCCTAGGCCTCTTATTCCATTGCTGTACAGGTCTTGTTGTTAGGATGTTTTCCCTGATTTTTAACCAGAAAGTTACCTGTAGCTTATGCTTGCTCTCTCTAATCCTGCTCTCTGTAGCAAGGCAGGACAGTTCTTTGCCACCTCTGTGGCAGCCCTTTCTAAAGGGGTGGGACTATCGGTATTGGATAAATCCGATACCCCCGATAATCAGGTATATTGGATTAATCTGATAATCACCAGTATCAGCATACCAGATTTTTAACATTGACCGCTTTACCCTTTTTTTTGCGGCCATTGAAGTAAATGGCCGCAATGTAAAAAAAAACGGTAAAGCGGCCAATGTTAAAAATCTGGTATGCCGATACCGGTAAATCTGATACCAGGGAGATCCAATACCAATAAATCTGGTATCCGGTATTCTCCCCGGTCAGTGTCCCATCCCTACCTTTAGACATTTGAAGACTGCTCTCATGTCTCCCCTTAGTCTCCCCTTTATACCCAGTTACCTCAACCTTTCCTTATAAGACTCTCTTTCCAAACACTAAAGTAGCAGCCAAATTGATCAGCTCCCTGGGACAGATGTAGCTGACACTGTCAGATGTTCTGCACTTGTGAAAACTGGGTCCTTGATTCAAAGCTGGATCAAGGCAAACGCAGACTGTAATGGATACCTTTTTCCAAGCTATCCACCCATCAGAGAGGTGGGCGGGCTGCACTCAGCAGCGCAGTGGGTGGGATCGTGCAGACCACATCCTCATGTCACCCAGACCTCTCCCCAGCCCAGGCCTCCAACACATCTGTTCAGTGGCTGGGCCAGATCCTACCCAGGGGGAGGGCCCTCACCATGACTAGGATCAAACCCATCACATGTAAAAATACCCTTTATAAACACACCGTGGTTACAGTTTCTCAAAAAAGAGGATTCTTAAATGAGAGTCCTACATTTGTGTATGCCTGCAAGATCTGGACTGTTGCATCACTTACCCAGGATCCAAATGACACTAAAACTTATCACACATCCTTCACCAGGTATCTTTATTTAGTGCTGAAAGCCAAAACACTTGTCTCAAAATTCACAGAGCTCCCTACTTGCAGTCAGTCAGCCCTTCTTTTCAGCTCTGTGTGTCTCACAGCAGCTTCGATCAGCTCTCTCTTCTGCGAGGGGATTTCCCTTCCCTTGGAGCCCTAGGAAGCTCACCGTTGGTTTCCCCAGGTGCTCTGTGCTCCTCTGCTGTTTCCACAACTTCCTTCTTCCAGCCCCCATTCACCTAGGAGCTCCCTTTCTTTACAGACCTGGCTGTTGCAACTATGCAATTGCATACCTCCCAATATTTTGAGCAGCCAAAGAGGAACAGACCCCGCCTGCTTGCCAATAAGTTTACCCATCAACAAATAAGCTGTGGCCCCTCACACACTTACACACCTCCTAAAATTCCAAGCTCTGCTTATCATTCCACTTAGCTTCTTGTTCCATCATCTTCCCACTGTCCTTTTTCAAGTGATTTTCTCAAGAGGCAACCAGGAAAGAAGTGCTTGAGTTCTGAATACCAGTCTCTCTCTCTCGGAACTTTGACCCCTGAAAGAGAGAGTGGGATTCAGCACCCAAAAAGGGTCTCTTTTTCTAAACAGGGACATACACAATGCAGAGAAACCTGGGCCCTGAACAGCATGCTATATTTGGCGCTAACAATGGTGCTACTGAACACCAACAATTATTTACTGCAACATTTTCTTTCTTCTAATGGGTAAGTCACTCTCTGTCCATCAAACATTCCTGTATTGAGAGTGTGGCATGTGTGTGTACAGCTTTAAGAGAACTGGCAATAGCCAGCTCCTTCTTCCCTCCAGGAACTAGGTAGGTGGTGTTTTCCTATTCAATTGGTGTTTGGGAGCTGCAGTGTGCAGTCTCCATTTTGTGTTATGCAGACGTTCCCTCTTACTAGGATCCTGTACTGGGCAATAGCAATAAACGTGTTTCCTGCTCCTTCCACCAAGTCTTGTGTGTGCTGACTGGAGAACAGAACAGAATCATGAGTAGCCCCATCTCAGGGCCCGCAGCTCCCCCAGGGATACCACAGAGAGGAGGCCCACACCACCATTTTGTATGTGGCCACAACTTCACTAGATCTGGCAAGAGGGGCTGGTCTACTCTCTGTCAAACATTTGATAGATGGAGAACAAGACAACCCCAACTCCTCTGTCCCAATCCCTGTAGTATCTCCATTCTTCAGGACCAGGACCACACATTACATTGGCAGACAGTACACACAATCCTGGGATTACTCCTAACCCTTTCTGGAAGAGCAGAGTCATGATTGGCACATAGCTAATTCTGTGTTTGCATGCACCGTTCTACTGTAACATGTAGAAACATTTTCAAAGCAGCCCTCCCCTGACATATCTGTGGGAAATCTGGTAGGGGAAACATTGCTCTCCAGGGGTCAATGTGTCAAGGGTGCAGCGACTGTCAGCAAAGCAGGGATGTGCAATGGAACTTTGCTGTGCTAGTGGGTGAATCTTTCCATTTCTCTTTTTCTCACACACATCCACTCCTAGTATTCTTTCTTTTTTAAACATTGGCCTCATTTTTATCTATACAATTTCTTAACCATTCATCCAAGAATTTTCCAGACTGGAGCAACATCTGGAACGGTCTTCTAGTATGAATCATTGACTCTTTATACCATTTCAAATATCAGGTGAAAGCATCTTTTCCCCTATGCTTGTGCTTTTTTCTTTTCCTGAACAATACTGAAATTCTGTAGTTGAATACCTCCCAGCAGCATCACCCCATATAGCAAGCAGCCAGACTCTATCCTCCTCGAGGCTGGCTCTTGCTTTGTCTGCAGGGAGGAATTAGCAAGGCTAGCTCCTATGAATAAGCTTTCTTCAGCCTGAGCAACTCCACATGGGGTGTTTTGGTTCACACTGACCTCCAAAACATCCCCTACAAGTCAGTGCCATACCTTCCACCCAGTGGGGCTTCTCACCATAAGCAGGGTCCCCAGCCGAAACCTAAATCTCAACCCTGTCCAGGCTAACTGAAGGTAAAGCTAGATCTGATTTAGTGTCATCCAGCTCAGTCTGGGTCCAAAATGGATTTCACAGTTCTCCAGCTCTTCATAAGGAGACAGCCTCCTGCTTCACGCTTCTCTTGGGTTTAGCACATCGGCCGCTTTTAGACGAGCGCCACCTGCTCGCGCCGTGAAATCATGTGGCTTGTAAAAGTGCTGCAGGCAGCTTTTAGTCGCATCTATATGCACCGTATTTCCGGTCACACATTCTTTAACAGTGCAAATTAAATACCTTGATATGTGAGGAATATAATTTGCGCTGTTAAGGAACGCGCAACTCGAAATATGGCACATATAGGCACGTCTAAAAGCTGCCCATGGCACTTTTACAAGCCACGTGATATCACGGCCCCAGATGGCAGTGCTCATCTAAAAGTAGACCAGGTCTCAGTTAACTCACAGGCACACACCCCTACTTGCTCTTGCTCCTTCCCCTCACCACTTTGGGCTTCTGGGTTTTCTCACCAACAGCCTTCCCAGGTGTGCCAATCAGCTGACCTAGCTGGGTTCAGCTTGTAACCTTAAAGGGCCAGTAGCCTGGTGCCTTGTCAACAGCCTCCTACTCTGGGAAGGACATTGCAGCAACCCCCGTGAACTTGACACACCTCACTCTTGGAGGGGAAATCCTGCAAGTTCATCTAAGGCAGGCAATGTCCTGCTTGGGAAGCCTGCTTTGAAGCACCCCAGCAGCACTCCGGCAGCCACCAGCAGAGCCCCTGCACGTGTCCACAACCAGAGTGCCTTGTGTGGGTGTATGTACGTGGGTGCTGCTGGAATCTCCCTCACCTCCTGTATGGCCCTTCTGCTGCTGGATTATCACAAAAGGTATACAAGTACAGAGTCAATAATAAACAAATCCGACTACAACTGTACAGGATAGCAAGTATGAGCCACAGAGATATTTAATAAAAATGGATTGTAATTATAAAGACCTTATCCGTACAGTAGTCACAAAAGTAAAAAGATACAATGGACAAACTAATTCCCAAATTCCCCAAAACCAAATATGCAGAAATATATTCAAAAGCTTCACCGAAGGTAAAGGTCCAATACCAGGTATGCAGAAATAAAGTTCAAAACTTCACTGCAGGTAAAGGTCCAACGTTTCGCTTGAACAAGCTTCTTCAGGGATAAATACCAAAGATCCTGCAATGCCTGGAGGAGATATAAACATATCCTCAAGGGTATCTGTTGCCGCTCGGATAAATATTAAAAATCCTGCAATGCCTGGGGAAGATACAAACGTATCCACGAGGATGTCTGTTGCTGCTCCAAAAAGTCTCAGAACACAATACTTAGTATCTATCGCCAGCTACTTCAAGCCCCATGGATCGGTTCCTTCAAGAGCTGCCTAAAGCTGGCTACTTCAAAGCATTAGGGTCCCTAGCTCCAAGCTCCTTCCCGCTGCTGCAGCCTTGCAATTTTACTGTCAATTCAATTATGTTTATTGTTTAATCGTAGGTTTTAACACAGAATATACATATATGTAGATCATATTTCCCAGCCACAATAGCTGGTACCGAGTCACCATACACATACACATCTCTTAACCCACTATAATACAACTGCTATCCCTCCCCCCCCCCAACACTTAATCCCTAGCTCTTCACGGAGCTTAGGCATGGGAAACCCTTGACCCCTGAAACATATTCCAATCCCCCACTGCCGGCCTATTAACCGAGACACACGGATCCTATAATATTCCTCGACCCCACAACNCTTATCCGTACAGTAGTCACAAAAGTAAAAAGATACAATGGACAAACTAATTCCCAAATTCCCCAAAACCAAATATGCAGAAATATATTCAAAAGCTTCACCGAAGGTAAAGGTCCAATACCAGGTATGCAGAAATAAAGTTCAAAAATTTCACTGAAGGTAAAGGTCCAACATTTCCCTTGAACAAGCTTCTTCAGGGATAAATACCAAAGATCCTGCAATGCCTGGAGGAGATATAAACATATCCTCAAGGGTATCTGTTGCTGCTCTGATAAATATTAAAAATCCTGCAATGCCTGAGGAAGATACAAACGTATCCACGAGGATGTCTGTTGCTGCTCCAAAAGGTCTCAAAACACAATACTTAGTAGCCCCTATGCCACTTATGGGCTGCAAGATAGCTCAAACTGCTCCTTTTCTGGGGATAATAGAGATCCTCCTGTTTTGTAGTGGAGAATTTAATTTTCAACTGCCCCCTCCTTGACAGGTTATCTATTGCCAGCTACTTCAAGCCCCATGGATCGATCCCTAGCTCCAAGCTCCTTCCTGCTACACCAGTAAAATTGCAAGGCTGCAGCAGCGGGAAGGAGCTTGGAGCTAGGGACCCTAATGCTTTGAAGTAGCCAGGTTTAGGCAGCTCTTGTTCGAAAGGTTGATGGCATGGATGAATGTGAATAACATCATAGATCCAGAGCAGGTGGGATTTCAGAGTGGGAAGTCCACTCTGGACCAAGTTCTTGTGCTTTCTTCCCTGGTAGATCGTTACGTTACCCAGCAGGGGAAATTTTTCTTGTCTTTTGTGGATCTTTCCATGGTATTTGACTCCATTAATAGGGAAAGGCTGTGGGTAAAATTAGGGGCCACTTCAATTGACCGAAGGCTGCTTTTTTTATTAATTAAGATCCATACGAGAAATCAAATTCATGTACATATGGCGCCTGCCCAGCCACTTACAGAAGGAATTAGGGTCACTAAGGGTATTAGACAAGGGTGCCTGTTGGCCCCGGCCCTATTTAACTTTTTTTAAAATGATCTAATTCCCTTCCTAAAGAATTATGACACCCATGCCCCCAGAATTGGTATGAGGAAAGTACCAGCTCTCTTGTACACAGATGATACAGTGCTTATTTCCCAGACCTTGGTAGGCCTAAGGAGAGTGCTGCTGAGGTTTGGGGAATACTGCGACAGGGAAGGTTTGAAGATAAACTTCTCCAAAACCAAGATCATGGTGATGGGGAAGCAGGGTAGAAGGAAGAGCCATGACTGGGACATTGGGGAGAACCCTATTGCCCAGGTGAGTGAATTTAGGTATCTGGGGGTGATTCTGTCCCCCTCCCTGAGTTGGAAACCCCACCATAGGGCAATGGTACTCCAGGCTAGGAATACATCTAGAGCAGTATTGGGGTTTTTTTTCACACAGGGGGGGAGACTAGCATTACCAGCCTTGCAACTTTTTAGGGCAAAGGTTATCGCACAGTGTCTGTATGCCTTCCCTGTTTGGGGTGTACCCTTTTTGGCCAATTTAGAGCTCATCCAGAAACAGGTTTTGTGATCTATCCTGGTGGTACCGAAGGACACTCCGCAGGTTATTCTTAGACATGAAACAGGAAGTCAAACTATACGATCTTGGGCCCTCCAGGTACTGATGGGGTATTGGGTGAAGGTTATCCTTTTTCCACCACAGGATAACTCCCTCCTGGTGCTGACTGCAGAAACGGGCCTGGTTGGTGCTTGGGGCAGCCGGGTAGAAGCTGTGGTCAGATCATTGGGATTCTCGAGAGAAGCCCTGGGGCCCTTGGGCCCCAAGGAAGCCCTGTCTCTTATCAGGAGGAGGATCCAGGACCAGGAGATACAAACGGAGGGGTCCTTGCTGTCTGCCCAGAGGGTCGCACCTGACTACCCGTTGGGTGGTCCTATGAGTGGCAGGATTTTAACCAACATAGGGCCTTTGCAGGTTTCTGCTGTGGTGTCTATCCCTCTGCCCTTCTGGCGGGACGATATAGAGGCATACCTAGGTCAGAAAGATTCTGCCAGCTATGTGACCTTTTGGAGGTGGATTCTTGTGAACACATCTTTTTCCATTGTACAGCTCTAAAGGGGCCTAGAGGTACCTTGTTGGGTAAATTCATCCAGGACCCCCTTGACCAAGGGCCATGGTGAGGAAATTTCTTAATGGAACGGATTCGGTCTTGTCAAGGACGGTAGCTAGATATTGCCAGATTTTTATACGTTTAAGAGCAATTCAGTCTGCTTAGGATGAGGGAGCGAAAGGAGGGCAGTTGTTGGACGGCAATAGGTCATAGGGCAACGTTATTGAGCTTACAACTATACCAACAGTATCCTAGCTCTATCTCTATCCTAGAGCAGGTGTAGCATTGAGTATATATGGAACATAGGTAGCCGTGATGGGTTGTGGGGTCGAGGAATATTATAGGATCCGTGTGTCTCGGTTAATAGGCCGGCAGTGGGGGATTGGAATATGTTTCAGGGGTCAAGGGTTTCCCATGCCTAAGCTCCGTGAAGAGCTAGGGATTAAGTGTTGGGGGGGGGGAGGGATAGCAGTTGTATTATAGTGGGTTAAGAGATGTGTATGTGTATGGTGACTCGGTACCAGCTATTGTGGCTGGGAAATATGATCTACATATATGTATATTCTGTGTTAAAACCTACGATTAAACAATAAACATAATTGAATTGACAGTAAAATTGCAAGGCTGCAGCAGCGGGAAGGAGCTTGGAGCTAGGGACCCTAATGCTTTGAAGTAGCCAGCTTTAGGCAGCTCTTGAAGGAACCGATCCATGGGGCTTGAAGTAGCTGGCGATAGATACTAAGTATTGTGTTCTGAGACTTTTTGGAGCAGCAACAGACATCCTCGTGGATACGTTTGTATCTTCCCCAGGCATTGCAGGATTTTTAATATTTATCCGAGCGGCAACAGATACCCTTGAGGATATGTTTATATCTCCTCCAGGCATTGCAGGATCTTTGGTATTTATCCCTGAAGAAGCTTGTTCAAGCGAAACGTTGGACCTTTACCTGCAGTGAAGTTTTGAACTTTATTTCTGCATACCTGGTATTGGACCTTTACCTTCGGTGAAGCTTTTGAATATATTTCTGCATATTTGGTTTTGGGGAATTTGGGAATTAGTTTGTCCATTGTATCTTTTTACTTTTGTGACTACTGTACGGATAATGTCTTTATAATTACAATCCATTTTTATTAATTATCTCTGTGGCTCATACTTGCTATCCTGTACAGTTGTAGTCAGATTTGTTCCTTCTGCTGCTGGAGCACACACACGCACGCACACGCACACTCCCTGCCACCACACAGATTCCAGGTATGTGAGTGGGTGGTTGTGTGCATGTGTGAGTGCAGAGGTGTAGCTAGGTGGGAATGGCCTCTGATGAAGAAGATGGAATGGGCTCCCTGCTGCGGCACTCTACTCCAGTGTGTATATACAATCATTCTACATGCTTAGGGGCCCTGGTGCAGCTGCACCTATTATAGCTACTCCCCTGCATAAAAGTGCAAGTGCTCATGTGTGCATGAGGTGGCAGGGCATATTGGCTGAGAGGACAGAACTCATGTTCCTCTTTGCCTGACTGAAACATTAGGCGTTATGGTTTTCTGATACTGTAGAATACACATTTTATTAAATGTTGCAGCATTGTTTTAGAAGACTCATTCTTTAGCTCTTGTAATGTGGTCAGGACACGTGGCCCTTGTCCTAGACGAGGAGACTGCTTGGCTGCCTGGTCAAAGGGTGTATAAAAACAGAAACAGATAAGAAACTAACACTATATAAATGACGTGAGAAAAGCAGCCTCCCTGCTCAAATGAAACTCGCACAACTGATAAGGTGTTACACCAGCAAGAGGCCTGAAATCAGTCACAAGTACACTGTAGGCAATCAAAGACGTCGAAAAGAGTGACATAGAAGTTAACAATAGTAGGGAAACTAGTAATTAGGGCTGTCCTTGCAGCAGGATAGCACAAAAGTAGCAAGCATTCATGAAAAAATAAGTGCAAGTAATACGGATTTCAATATATTACAGATCTTTCATGATATCTGTCTGTCTCTATATAAGAAGCAGTGAAAAAATAGCAATGGTTTTCGACCTGTGTGCATGATTTGTAAAGTCACTTACCAAATATAACAGACAATTAATTAATCCATGCTCCCATCCCTAAAGATATGCTCACATTATCAACTATCAAGGTTCTCTTCA
This sequence comes from Sphenodon punctatus, assembly GCA_003113815.1. Classification (NCBI taxonomy): domain Eukaryota; kingdom Metazoa; phylum Chordata; class Lepidosauria; order Sphenodontia; family Sphenodontidae; genus Sphenodon; species Sphenodon punctatus. The sequence goes on from QEPC01011547.1 coordinate 104,741, forward strand.
GCACACACTGAAATCAAAGACAAAGCTCTTCTTGGTGGTCTAAGGAGGGCTGAGAGGTATATACACATCAATACTGCATGCTAGGGTTGCCACCTATGTATATTTTTCCAGACCACTCATGAAAGATACATGTTGAAGTGCCTGCATTGGTCATAGGTGCCAATGCAAGCCCTGCAACATGTATATTTCATAAGTGGCCTGGAAAAATATACATAGGTGGTAACCCATATACGCACACACACACATACACACACCACACTGTCCCTATACTTAGTTTGGGGATTTCCTTTCCCCCTTCTAAAGTATGCAGCTGAGCAAACTGCATTTGTATATGTTAAAATATGCTCCCATGTTATAACAAATATTTTAAAGCATCAAAATTGTCAAGTATACCCACCTACTTTAATAACTATCGTTTTGAACAAGTGCACAGTGATTTTAATCAGGGACCCATGTTTTTTGGGAGGTCAATGGCATCAATGGGGAAAATGTGGTGAATATGGGTTCCTGGTTGCAATAAATATATGAAACCTGGAAAGAAAAAAGCAGAGCTGAAGACTAAAAACTTGCTCCTCGCTATGAAACTCAGCAGAACAATTATATGCCTTTCCAAAGACATCTTCTGTACCAACATTGGATTTCTCTAAATATAAGACTGTCAGTGATGGCTTTGGTTGAGGCCCTTACCTCTCTGGTTGACGAAACACATCCCAGCTCATCAGGGAGGACCTTAGTTTTGTGATCCCTTCCATTGTCACTTTTACTTCTCCCAGGACTAGAAACACAAAATACATTTAAAATGACAACTCCTCTCCTGTAAGGGGACAATGGGTGAAAGCTAACATGACAGTAGCCCACATTGGTCCTGGACTCACCTGTGTGTTTGTTCCCTCACTGTCAGAAGTTGTCCCGCATATGCCCTGGGGTGGATAGGCAGCTGCTATGGGACGTATCCTCTGAAAAATTTCAGGAGACTTATCCTGGGCCAAGGTCTGCCCACCCGGGCCAATCTGGTCCAACACAGGCCCACATGTCTGTTTGGCTGGCCCAGCCTCACAGCAAGGCCCAGAGGAGCATGCTCACCTCGCTCCATTGAACAGCTGATTGTGGGGCCTGGAGGAGCATGCTCAGTCTGGCCACCAAACGTACTGCCAAGATAACCCCATTTATGGGCATAACATCAAACCCATTGGTGAGTTGGAAGGATTGTGATTCACTCCCCCCTCCTCCACATCATGAAGCCATGGCATTCCAATGGCAAGGAACACAGTTAGTACTGTAGTACTTTTGCTAATTCAGATTTAAAACAAACATTAATTGGGAAAACTGCAGCTACTTAGAAAGTTGGGTAGAGGGGGTGGTTTTTTTAGAAAGAGTTATGCAATTTTACTTTTGCATCCTGCCATTTTTAGGGAAAATGTAAAGTAAATTGACAAGTTTGTTTGTTTTTTTAAATTATTAACTCCTCCTCCTCATGGCCACAGCTGCAGACGTAACTCTGGCTCATAAACTCTGAACACATGTTTGAATAAGGTCCAGAGTTTAAGCAGGTGTATCTGTATGATGAATTTGTATATTAACTTGACAGACTCAACAAATCACATTAAGAAGTGATTTACTGAAGGTCATAGTCGAACAAAGGCAGAGTTCTGAACTGGACCCACAAACCCTATTCCTGAGGAATGGACTTTCATATGAAAAGTAAGGATGTGCAAGGGAGGCAGGGGTGGTGGTGGTGGTTACATTTTGTATTTCTGATGTCTAATCTTGTTTCAATGCCATTCTGTGTGCATGTACATGGAAACATATGTATCTGGTGACCATACAATAACCAGTAAAGAATTCTGGTATCTGAACTCCAAAGCACCAAGTAGCTATTACCCCAATCCATCCATTTCCCCGGATGCAGTTTTGCCTCCAGCTGCCTGTGAAAGCAGGCCAAGTCCCTGAACCACAAAGCACCCAGAGAGCTGTCAGGGGATGGGGGTGCAAGGAGGGTAATGGCCAGTAGGGGGCACTAGACAGGTAGCTCAAGGCAACCAGGAGGGGATACAGTGAGAGGGAATAGTGTGGCAAGAGAAAGAGGAGAATTAGGACACAGACAAGGAAGTGCCTATGGCAGCCCAGCACTGGGTTAACAATAGCCCTCAGGATGTTATAGCTGTCAAATGCCCCTAGGGGACAGCCAATAGCTCATCAGGTTCAGAATTACCAGGCACGGTCAGCCAGACACCAGAACAGACTAGAGAGGACCAGAAACAATTTATGGACAAACTACAATGAAAGGGTTGAGAAAGAAGACAGTGGGAAACAGGCTAGAGCTTGGAAGGAAGAGAATGAGGCACCAGAACAGTAACCAGAGCAGGGACTTGAGAAAGAGGATCAAGAAGGACAAGATACAAGGCAATATTAAGAAGGGAGTGCTGAGCTGTACAAACACAGTGACAGAGGTTCCATGACTGGGACAAGAAATAGAGACCAGGGAAATTAGAGGTAGCACAGAAAGGAGCTGCTAAGACAACAGTGGCAGGGGAAGATCAGGGAGAGAGGGTCTAGTAATACAAGAGCTACAGGGAAGCAGGATAAGACAACAAGGTTAAACAAGAGCCAAAGGGTGAATTCACTAGGACTAGAGAGAGCAGAAGCACAACCACGCTATCGGAGAGGGGACACAATCTGAAGGGGAGACAAGGAAGGCACTAACCTGAGTCACAGCGACACAAAAGAACAGGAGAAACAAAATATAGGAATAGGGATGGGCAACATAGCTAGACAAGGACTCAAGGTAACAGCATAAACCGGACTACACAAGGACTGGGGGCACAAACAATCTATACCAGACAAGGGCTCAGGAACCTAGAGAGGGATACAGGACTCTCAGAGGGTCAACAACACAGCTGGGCTCCTAGAAAGGACCTATACCCAGAGAACTAGGCCAACACGGGCCAAGGATAAGCAGGAGAACAGTAATAACAGGGAGCAGGCCTTAGGAGCTGAGTCCTATACAACTGTGGACAGAAGCAAGACTGATATTAGGAAACCAGAGACAGAACAAGACAGTGGGAACAGAATATCAGAGAGGGGAGTATAGACCTTAAGCTAAGAAACTACTAATGCAAGACAGGTGTATAGGAATCAATGGGGCAAGATAACTAAAGCTACCAGGAGGTGAAAGGGGGAACAGAACAAGAGGGAAATAGACAAGAAGCAGGCAAAAGAGCAGTTAGAGCAAGCAACAAGATTGCTAGAAGACAGACAGCATGGAGGCAAGATCACAGATAAGAGCTGATGTCCCACAATTGCTCACATCATGAGGGATCCAGGGGGGAGAAGTCAAGCAAGGCAAGGCACCAGGCATAAAGAGGGAATGTTATACTCAACCCTGGCTACCGTATGGTGCTGGGGAAATGTCACTACCTGCCAATGTCAGCGTCACAGATTCAAGCCTGGAGCCTGACAAGATCAAAAGTAAACCCTAATCAAAATACAGTCTATTCTTATAAATTACCGTTGTTGGGACTAATGCCCTTTTCAAACATTGCTCCATGCGTGGGAGATGGGTGGAGCGCAGGAGCGCGCACACACACACACACACACCATGGGTGCCGTTCCTACAGGCATTCACCCAGCCAACGTAGGCGGTGTTCCCATGTGTGCCCACCGCACACATGTGTGGTGGGGGGAAGCACCCATGTGAAAACGACTTAAATTACCTCTGACCAGCACAACACACCATGAAACTTAAGAAATGCTCAAAATGCTAGACTAACATGAAAAATATCAAATTAGAACATACCCCAAAATTGCAGGGCATTTTTTTGTGTTTTGAATACAGAAGCTGAAAAGGGCTTTTTTGTCTGTTTATTTATGTTGTATTCAACCCTGAATGCACAGCCATAATAAACATGCACTTGATCTTGGTTCCTCTTTTTTAATAATGAAGAAATTTACCATTCATTCTGATCAACTGCTTTATGCTGCTGTGGAGTGGTGGGCTCTGTGGAGTTTATGCTGAGGATCATTGGGTGTTTTTACGTGAGACACCCCCATGGGGCACGCCGAGAAAAGCCAGAGTGCCCCAGGCATGGACAGGGCAGATGTACATGGGGCTGCTTGTGTGGTACATGGGCACCACAAGCATGGTGCCCATGTACCTGCCCCACACAAAGACCGTGGACCCCCCTCCCCCCATCTCATGTAACAACACCTTAAATCAGTGGTTTTCAAACTGGGGAGCACATCTGACAAATGCTTAACTCTACTCTGAGTGAGGTAGGGAAGATTTCCAAAATGATCAGGTAGCAAAGGGACGGTGGGAGGAGCAAAGGAGGGTGGAAACGGGAAGTGGAAACTGTTGGAAATACATTCCTTTGGTTGCATCCCCCCCTAAGCACCTCATCCTGTTTGTTTGCTAGAAACACCAGGAGTAGACAGACAGATCAGGGAACCCTTCCCCCATCCTATCTGTCCTACTCCTGTCAGGACCTGATTGGTCAATCTCCTCCCCCAGGAGATTTCTCATCTCTTTGTGTCTCAGAGAGCTTCCTTCCTCCCTCCTGAACACACCTAGTCTTAGGACTTAGCATAGATGTAGGCCTTTCCTATCCTACATGTATTTCCTAATAAAGCTACTTAAGCTTAAGTATGCTTCCTGCCTGCTTATTGATGATTAGCTACTCACACTCCTCTGTAAACTCTGCATTGGGCAAATGACTGCAATGATCTCACAGTTCTTGCATTTCCAACAGGTGCTCATGTACCTGCCCCACACAAAGACCATGGACCCCTCCCCCCCCATCTCATGTAACAACATCTTAAATCAGTGGTTTTCAAACTGGGGAGCACATCTGACAAATGCTTAACTCTACAGGTAGGGAAGATTTCCAAAATGATCAGGTAGCAAAGGGAAGGTGGGAGGAGCAAAGGAGGGTGGAAACGGGAAGTGGAAACAAGTAGTTACCACTTTCCCCACAGCTATGACCCAAAGGGAATGGGGCCACAGGAAGGGGATTCTCCCAATCCTCTCCAACATGACATGCTCTCTTTGGCATGTTGTGATGTGATGACACTGAAGGGATGGGACCACATACAAAAGGGGTGAGGGTTCCCCACTTCAGCCTTCTGGAAGCCCAGATTTCCAGACATCCTGGAATAACCCAGAGAAATTGGGACTTCACCTGCATCCTTAGATGACAGAGTAAAAACTCAGAGATTTCAGGTCAAACCTGTAGGGGTGGTAAACTTAGGGGAAAGGTATACATATGACTGTGTGTGGTGGGGCAAGGGACTCAACTGCCAGAGGCAAAAAGAAGAGGAAAGAGGGAGGCGTAGTTCAGAAAGTTTTAAAACCACTGTGTGCTAAAATATGTTCTACTCTAAAGAAGCAGTAAGATAACTAGTTGCTATGAGGCACTTTGCTCAGAGAGGCGCACACTCCTGTGAGGACATGCCCTTAGCTTAAGGCACCAATTCAGCAACAGTAAACACTTAACTGGAAGCATGAGACTAATGTCCTTTTTTGGAAGAAAAAAAGCCAACCAAAACCATGTGTCTAAATTAAATTGACTTCAGTGGAACTCAAGCATATGCATGTGCTTGGATGCTTTGTTGAATGAGGTAGAATTACCAACATGACAAATTTAAGTGTGTGCTTATCGAGTGTTTGCTGAATCAAGGCCTTTAAACAGGATCGATATTGTCAGACTATAGCATGTCTTGCATTTGGGTCTCAGTTCTCTAGAGTGCAGCCAGAAGCTCAGCTGAGAAGGTAGAGCAGGGTTTGGAAACCTCAGGCTCAGAGGCCAAATGCAGCCACAGCTAGAGAGCTGGTGTTTATGTGGTTCCTTTCCAGTTCCTGGCCCTGGCCCTAGACCTAGGATCCATTTCCTACTGAAAAACATAGGGATCAGAGATGAGGGCATGCACATAAGGATCCAGGGCACAGATCCTTGACCTGGTTCCTTCTCTTCCTGAGTACACCCTTAAGTACTGTAATTCTCAACTTCTATGCAGCCGCCCTCAGAACTCGTACTAATTTTCAAAATTGTCTCCCATTCCCCACCCCTGATATAAAGCCATTGGCATGCAGGCACTGTAGCCAGTCAATCCTGTGTTCTGCACCATCAGTTTGGAATTTCCAAAATTATAGGATAGCAAGAGAGTCCCTTTGCTAAGTTCCTGTAAAGGGTGTCAGTAGTGATAGAGTCTGAGTGTTGAGATCCTAGGTAAGGATGTACGCAGGAAGAGTGTAACCATACCCCCTTTATATGCCATCACATTCTCTTTCTACATTGGTGTCTGGTTCAATTGCCAAATGGAGGTGGTAAGGAATGTTGTGTTGGGCACTACCAGACCTGTGCCCATAGTGTACTACATTCAGGTACTGTGTATAGTGTGATGACAAATTTCTCCACTGAGCAATGCAGCCCCTAAACCTAGGCCATTTTCACATGTTACCGAAGAGGCAGGGAAACTTCCATTAATGCAATCACAGCTCACTGTTCTCATGGGAATTAGCGCATGTGAGAATGCTTTATTCTGCTTCTATCCCACGAGAACACCCGTCTTTGTAAAAGCTACATTAGGGGACCTGGTCATGTGTCATGTGTGAGTGTTCTCATGGGATAAAAGCAGAATACTTTGTACTAATTCCCATGAGAATAGAGTTGTGATTGCATTCATGGACGTTTTCCAGCCTTCGGGTAACGTGTGAAAGTGGCCTTACTTTGGAATCAAGTGGCCTTACTAGTTTGGAATCAAGGGTTTACCTGGAAGGCATGCCTACGGTTGACATTGCAAGAACTATGCAAAAATAAAAATCCTCTTTTAACCTCCTCAAGGATACAGAATTCTGAGATATAAAATTCAGTTCTGTAACAGGAAAATCTTCAACATACATTTTTCTTGAAGTTCTTAGGATTTGCTTATCTTCTGCTATTCCTATACTGAAATTAACCAACATTGACTGAAAGACAAAAAGAGAGAACAGGCCAGTTTGGAATGTTCAGATGTAAATCATACAATTACAGATTCACATTTGTAATAAATCTAACTCATATTACAAATGAAGTGCAAACTACAGGTCTAATTTTCAAAGCACTCTGTCAGCGCAAGTTCCATTCATTGCAATGGTGCTTCTTGGCGCACCCCAGGAAGGAAGATGAGGACACAAGTGTGGGATAGAACGGCCACACACTTTATTGATTAGCTTACATCAAAAGGAGGAAGGGGTAGCCCACCACCCACTTCCCCTCTTTAACTGGGGTCCTGTTACTTCACTGTTTCAACAACCAGGAGGTCCCCATCCTATCCTAGCCAGGTGAACCTCGTTCGTTACACTTCTAACTGCTCCGGGCTTCCTCGGGCGAAGCCTGGGTGAAACCTTCCTTTCCTCACTCCCCAACATTAACCTGTGCCCTGCTGCGGTCCCGGGTCTCCCCATGCCGGGTGGGTTGCTTGCACCTAGCATCTGCTGAGGGGGTGAAACAAGGATGAGGGCACCGTTACCTCCCTGCTTGGCACATTGTCCACCCATCGGTCCGTCCGTTCTCAACTCGCCCCAGGGATGGCCATATGGTGGGCCGCACTGTGCAGCTATGCATGGCATTACCCATCTCTTAAGAAGATGTTTCTGCTCACCTATACCTCTGCACTGTGTACCCTTCGTAACTCCCCTAACTCATTCCCCCGCCAAAGAGTGTGAAAACTGTAAGCCTACCACCGGCTAAATGCCTCCACCGGCTAAATGCCTCCACACCCCTTTTGCCGAAATGGCTGACACTCCAGGAAACGCACCCCTTTTGCCAAAACGGCTAACACTTCAGGAAAGGCAAAAAAAAAACACTGCCTCTATTATGCCAATCAGGCATAGAGGAAAATTCCTTTCCGGTCCTAATTAGCAACCAGTGTTGACTCGGAGTGCTGCCTAGAGGGGTGGGTGGGTGGGTGGGTGTGCTGCTCCCTTGCTCACTGCCGCAAAAGACTAATGCAGTGAGCGGGGGATTTCTAAAATGGTGTCTAGGAAGTCCCGCATCTCGTGGGAGTTCCGGACGCCACCCCCAGTGGTTGCCATGGGAACCCGCTGCACTTGTCCCACCTCTCGCGCTGTGCACGACAGCTTCACCCCCTCGCCTCCTTCCTGCAGTTAGGGGGCCGGTACGAAACCCCCTTCTGCGGTAAGCATGCGAGGGGGGGAGGGGCAATTGTGCTGGAAGAGTACTTTGAAGATGGAACTGTAAGAAAAGATCAGAAAAGCCCCTAACGTATATGTTATGGATAATTAAGCCATGACTATCTTTCCTATGTTCAGTTGAAAAGATTTTCTTCTTTCCCTTTTTCATCTGCCTTCTTATTTTTTCTTTTTCTTTCAGAGATTGCACCTGTGGATTCTGCTAATCTTTGATAAAAACAACAATTGAATAATGGCATTTGGTATTTTGCAGGACCCCTGAATGATTTAGGAAAGAAGATATTGATGCATGGGGCAAGCCAAAAAGGTGCATGGCAATAGGTGGCCATAAAACCACTCCGCCTGTATGAACTAGGGCAGTCAGCCATGCCAGCAGACTGATCCACTGTTCATAGGGACTGTAGGCAGGGGACATGGTCTTTGCAAGTCACAAGAGCTGGTCACAAGAGCCAGCGCTCATGGCGAGAACATGTCAGTTGCAAAGGCCAGCCCTGCACACTTCTTTCTCTCCTGTGGTCTGTGGCAGTGGGAGAAGTTGACAGCATGCTTCTGTGGCTGGGGTAGCCATGCTAGGAGCCATCTATTTGAGTCCCTCCCCATGCACTCCACCTGAGTGGGTGCTACTCCCCCCCCCCCCCGCCCTCATCACCTTGTCATTTAAAAGCATCTTGGGAAGGCTACCACACCTTGGGCATCCATAACCCACTCTCGGCAGGTCGGTCACACAATGCAGTGCTTGTATGCCTGGTGCCTGAGAGATGTTCCCCCTCCCCGGTAGCTGCTATGTACTCAGTCCTCAAAAAAATTCATTCCAAGGATGTGTCACGTCGCAACGTTTACCCCATATGGGGTAAGGCTGCCCAAGGAGTGGTGACCCATGTGCTGGGGCCCCTCCTGTCCCACTGTGTGGTGAGCTCCATGGTGGGGCTTTGAGTCACGGGCACTGTCACCTGTCGCTTGCTGCCACATCACAGTCAGGGTGGGAATTTGGTCAGACTGGAGGAGGAAGGCAGGACAGGGACCTGTTTATGTGCCTTGGCCCATCCTGGCTGTGGTGGGATTTCTGACAGCAGCCCGGTTTGGGGAGGGGCTGCTTGTCTGCCCAGCTCCATGTGGTGTGGCAGCTGCACTTGCCCACCATGGGGTCGCACGGGGATTGGGTCCCAGCAGCTCATGTGGAGACACCCAGTGTGTCAATTAGTAAGTGGCTACTTTCTAAACTGGAGCAATTGGCTACTTGACAAGCTGCCACTGTGCAACAGTTAAGGTTGCACTCATGCATGATATTGAGGGCTGTCAGTATCCTGCACACTGCACAGGTTTGCTAGCATGGCAAAATCCTCCACACAAAAACCAACCCATGTGACAAGGCAGCTGTGCTCTCCCCCAAGCGTGTGGTGTAGTGTGAATTCACACACCACCTTTCCTCCTTGCAAACTCACCATTTGTTCCTTAATCTGTGTTTCCCTTGTCCTTTAGAAGCAAATTCATATGACTGCTAATTCCCTGAATTTCACTGGCCCTCCTCCTTCCTAATTCTCTGTGATATTCCCCACAATGCAAAGGGCATGAAGGAATGCCCTTATGATATCCCTGCTGCATGCAATGTTCCAGAAGAAGCCTGGAATGGAGAAGAAATTCTAGGACATTCCGGTCACACCCCCTATAATTAGTCAGAGGTATGTGGTGACAAACAGGAAACAATGTATCAGGGACTGAAACTTGCTCTGGGTTAATCAAATCACACACCACTGCTGCTTGATAATCAGAGCCTTGCAAGCCAGTCCTTGACATCTGATAACATAAACTGAAGTGCATCAGCCTTGGTGTCAGACTGGTAAGGGTTTCACACAACACTTAAAAGGTGGGTTTATGCCACTACCTTTAAAAAGTGTAGAACAAGCAAGGAGCACTTTCCACTCCATCAATGAGTCCCCTTCCACAATTCCTTCTAGCCATTGTCGGCTTCTAGAACAGTGCTTTCTGGGGTGAAAACAGACATGACGCTAACCACCCTTTAACCACCCATGGTGGTCATTTATGCATGTTTCAGGGCTGCATAGGGCACCAATACAGCCCTGCAACATGCATAAATAACCACCAAGGGTGGTTAAAGGGTGGTTAGCGTCATGTCTGTTTTCACCCTGGGATTCCAGGATACAACTGCCTTAACCACGCTGGTTTTTTGTTTATATAAAACACCACAACCAGCAAAATTTGCTGCAACAACTGCATCTCATCACTTCGATTTTTGTTTGGATTTTTTTAACAACAGTATTAGCTATCTATTTTTGTTAGCCCCTTTGTTAACTAGTCTGTTAATCCTGGTGGGCAAGATTAAAAGAATTCTTGAGAAGAGGGACAGTTGTGTGAAAGTACTGTTACTTGCTCATGTACTGCCTGACCAATGTTATATGTATTATTATACATCATTTATATAGTGCTTTCAGCATTCAAAGCACATCTTGTTCACACTTCACAACAACCGAGTGAGGCAGATCATTATTATTCCCATTTTACAGACGAGAAACTGAGTCTGAAAGATAGCAATTTACCCAAAGTCACGCAGTGGCTTCATGACTATGACTGCATTTGAACCATGGTTTCCCAGGTCCATGTCCAGCACCTGATTCATTAGGCTACACTAGTTGTTTACATAAAACACCACAGCCAGCAAAATTTGCTGCAATTGCATCTCATCACTTTGATTTTTGTTTGGATTTTTTAACAAAAGTATTAACTGTCTATTTTGTTAGCCCTTGTTGTGTGCTATAATTCAGTCACCACTCCCTGATAACTTTGTTGCTGAGAGCTTCCTGGTTCCATCCTATCTTTCCATTCTTATTAGCTACTTTACTGAACAATAGAGTAGCAGATACCTTGAAGTATCTGGGTAAATTTGCATAATCTAGGTGACTGTTACCATGGAACAATATTTCCTGATACAATGAAAGAACTTTGTGGGTTCAATGAGGTTGAGTGGAAAAATAAATATCTACATTCATGTATGCAGATTAGGGTGTCACTTGGACTTGGTTTTGAATATGCAATTCTTAAGATCCTTGAATTCCTAATCTGAATTCCTAATCTGAATCAGAATTTTAATTAATAATGAAATTTCAACCAAGCTCAAGCTTGTGGAGCACAGAAATTAAGTTTTTGAAATCAACATTTTGATCTTAAAATTCCGGATATTTATTTTCAAAATAATTTGAAAAGTCCCTAAAGCTAGCTAAAGTGTGGGACTTGGGCCTGAGAAACCAGGGTTCAAATCTTGGTTTAACCATGAACTGACTGAGTGGCCTTGGGCAAGTCATTATCTTTCAGTCTCCATTTCCCCATCTCTAAAATGGGAATAATAAGGACAGGGTTGTCCTGAAGGGTAACTAGATAAGGATTGTAAGTTTTGTACTGAACCCATGAGGGTTACAAATGTACCCTCAGACTGAAACCATGAGGGTTACATTTGAAATGAAAGGTTGGCCTCAGATCTGGATTTCTTCACTGCTGCAATCTGGGATGTATTCAGTATGGGAGATGGATTACGTAGTTAGATAATGGTAGAATTTGTGGGATTTTTTTTTGGGGGGGGCAGGGAGAAACCAATGGGATCCGTGCTTCAGATTTCTTTGTTTTTGATTAATTACCCACTGCTATTGGATTAACTGGATTCTGGGATTTTTAGTGCATTCAGTTCCAGATGATTTGTTCTGTGATTGGATGGCAAAAAATTGTGGGATCAGATGAAAAAATTACTAGGATACAAAAGGTTTTAGGATCTAGGGTTTTTTTCAATGCTGAGGTGACAGGATGCATCTGGTTTGGGAATTCTGGGGTGCACTCAATGCGGAGGGATGTCTTCTGTTGCTGGATGATGGAATTTGTGGGATCAGGTGAAGAAATCTCTAGGCGTCATGAGGAGTCATGCTTCAGATCCTTTTATTTTCCACTGTTATGGTGCCAGATGCATCTGATTCTAGATTTCTGGGGTCCATACACTGTGGTAGTATGTATTCTGTGGTTATATGGTGGGATATGTGGGATCAGGTGATACAAAACACTAGGATCCATAAGGATCTGTCTGGGATCTACTGTGCTTTTTTTTGGCTGCTGTTGCGGCACCTTGATGTATTGAATTTCAGATTTTTTGAGTGTATTCGGTGTGTGTGTGTGTGTGTGTGTGGGTGTTCCGTAATTTTCTGGTGAAATTTGTGAGAGCAGGTGAAAAACCTAGTGATCCAGGTTTTACTCAGCCTTGTCCCTCTTTTCAGCAGTAGCTGCTTTATGCAGAGATATATTATCTGGGTTTTTCCACCCCATTTCCACATTTTAACAGGGAATGTCTGTGCACCCACCATGGCCACGATTCTGCAACCCGATGATCCGTATCTTCTCCTAGCCCATTGTGTCGCCATGGGGCAATGCCGGTGGCTAGAGAGCGGCGGCAGTGAGTCTTGTATCTGCTTTTGCCAGGTAGAGACAGTAAGGGGATGTTTCAAGGAGGAAACATAGTAAGTAGCAGCCTCGGGTGACCCCGGTGGCAGCAGAGGCTAGCGCCCTCCCTCTTGTCTTGACAGGAAGAGTCACAGATCGCAATGTGGAAATGAGGCGGGGCACCAGGCTTGGGGAGGCACTAACAGGGCGTCCCTTGGGCAAAGAAAGAGGCGCCCTGAGACTTCTCTGCACTGACCCGAGCAGACGCACGCAGCCTGCTCTCAGCGAGCGAGCGAGCGCGCTGCCAGAACCGCGCCGCCGCCTCCCCGGGGCTCTGCCGCAGCTGCAGGAAGCCAAACCCCGCCCCTCCTCCCCGCGTGCGGCTCGGCGCTCCCCGGGCTGCCCATTGTCTGCACTGAGGCACCGGCAGGAAGCGAGCGGGCTGCGCCCGGTGCTGGGGCCAGCGCCATGCGGGGGACCCCGGCAGGCGGCACCAGCTGCTGAGTCTACAGGAGCGGGCTCAGGGCGGTCCCCGCTGCAGTGGCTGAAGGAGGCGGAGCGGTGCCGGTTCCGGAGAGCGAAACTTTCCCCTCTCGCCCTGCCACAGCCGAGGGGGCGCCCCCCGCGCTGAGAGGCCCCGGGGCGCCGCGCTGCCCCATGGAGACGCTCAGTGCCGTGAAGGCCAAAGTGGGGGCGAAAAGCCCCGGCGGCTGCGAGGCGGCAGGGACCGGCGAGTCCCAACCCGCCGCGCCCGCCTCCTCCAGCCCCGCTGGCCACTGCTCCCCGGCGCCGCCGCCCGAGCCCCCTGCCTACAAGCTGGAGGATCTGGAGACCCTGGCCACTGTGGGTGAGTGAGTGAGTGAAGGAGCACGCCCGGGGCTGTGGGGCTAGGGCTGGCCCGTGCCAGTGGCTCGGACAGACACCGCTGGGTCCAGACAAAGGGGAAGGCAGGGGCAGTTGCCTCTTCCTCCTGCCCATTTTGCTGCCAGCCCACGATCGGTTGTGGCTTGGGCTACAACCCTGGCCGAAAAGGATGCACCAGCTGTTCCACCGCAGGCGGGCGGGAACACTACTGCCCCCAGAGCGGGAAGCCGCCTTTCCCTTCTCTCATTGCCCTTTCTTTCCATCTTCCCCCCCACGCTGCCCCCAGGGACAACTTCTGTGCCTAGTCCCAGGATTATTCGCCTCCAACCCTTTCTGAATTCTCTTGTGCAGCTGGGTATTTCCTGTGGGTTGGTTCCTGCGGTGCCTTATCTCAGACAGCAGCGTTAGAGTCGAGAAATGTCCGTTTAATGGCTGGCAGGTGCCACCAGGACTCGGGGACCTACTGATACTGAGTGGAAAACTGAGATAATCTATGTGCCTATGTAAACTCTCCACATTTTTTTCCTGCGCCCATGTGAGGACAAAGTTAAGCACTTTTTTATTTTTATTTTTTTTATATAAAGTTAGGGTCATTCTGGATTCCTAAGCTCTTCATCCAACTATATCTGAAATGATGACCCAGACAGGTTTTTTGAAGGAAGCTGTGTTTTTAGTGCAATCGTTTTTTTTTTTTTTTTTTAAGTGTGTGTGTGTGGGGGGGACAGAACAGAGCGAAGAGGGTGAGACTTTCTCCCCTGAGTTTGATAGGAACGGAAGGGAATAATTCCTTGGTACTTTACTTTTGGTATTTTTCTCCTTTAAAGAGTGTGAGAGAGAGAGACTCTAGGCAAATAGCTCATTTATTCCTGAAGCATGTTGTGTGACTGACGAATTTTTTTAAAAAGTGTGATATTTAGAAATAATTTTTTTTTAACGGGTGTTGTTTGAGGATCATGGGGACATAGCTGCCACAGGCCCTCAATTTGGAATGTTTTGAATTGTCCACTGATATTTAGCATGAATTGGTACATCAATGTGGACATATACCTCACCCCCCCTTCCCTTTCTCTAGCACTGTCTCTCATACAAATTCATTCTAAGCAAGCCTGTAGCAAGGTCTATTAATAGTAACAGCTGGCAATTGTGTTATATAGACACACGATACTGTATCTGTTTGAAAACTGAGTATTGCCAGTCTCGTCATCACCGGCTGCTAAACCATACTTGAGAACTACAATTGACCCAGTTTATAATATGACTTGGCCTGTTTGGGTGGAAGGGCCCAGTCACTGTTTAGTGCAAAATGCTAGGGCTGAGTTGGAATTTATATTAATAACATTTTCAATAAATACTGAAAAAATATTTTATCTGAAATTTTAATGTTATCTTTTGACCAGCTTAAACTCCACTTTTATAATACCAATTTAACATAGTTTTGCTGTATTTCCTCAAATCATGTAGAGGCTTTAAAGGCAGTTTTAACCCCAATGTGGAGTTTGACAGGATGGCTAACAAATATATCCAAAACTTGCATCCAAGATGCCCTTTTGGAAACCACGTTAATATGCTTTGTGTTGAACAGAATTATGTG
The DNA here is from genome assembly GCA_003113815.1 of Sphenodon punctatus. Lineage (NCBI taxonomy): Eukaryota > Metazoa > Chordata > Lepidosauria > Sphenodontia > Sphenodontidae > Sphenodon > Sphenodon punctatus. Next base: position 119,818 of record QEPC01011547.1, read on the forward strand.
ACAAGGGAAGGTATCATCTTATGAGTTCCAAATGCATTTCTGATGGAACCATTGTTCCACAAAGTATTAAATGACTGTATTTGACCATGGATCTTGCATGCGCTTTTGTGCGTTGACACTGAAGTCAATGGGAGTTCAATTTTTGCAGTACTGATGGACATCAAAGTGCTTACCTGCATGAATCTGTTTTACCTGCAGACACTTAGTTCAAATAATTGGATATGCAATCCCACAAAGTTTTTTATATAGTACTTTGGATAAGTGATCCTTTTTGAACATGTCTACAATGTGGTACCAAAGGGCATACTATAGGCTTTCTTGTATGAAAGCCAGAAAAGGCTCCAAAGCCTTTAATTTGGTTTGATAGATGGTGTTCACCAAAGTTTGAGATTTACAGCTCCCACATTCAGTATCATGCCTTATACACAGAACAGTTTTAAGTGTATGCAAACCATGTTAGCCACTTCTAAAATGTGTTGCTTTTTTTTTTAGCATTCAGAGTGTGGATAACACCTTTATTAACAGGGATATTTGCATGAAACACCATGCTGCTGCTTCTCCCTGGGAAGTGATTAATCTTGTTTGTGACATCACAACTAGTTGCTGTGGAAACAATTGTCATCACAAAGGTCTATGACTCCAAGTGGGGTGCAAACAAAAGGAAGACTATCTTTAAGAAACAAAGATCCTAATTGTCATGCTAATGTTCCTAGGAAAAACAAGAAAATAAAAATTGGCAGTTAGGCAAGAATTATTTCTGACATGTCTTTTTCAAAGCCTTCAATAAGGTGATTGTTTCAGGTCCTAAAAAAAACCTGGTGTTTCACAAGGAATGCTGTGGTAAATGATTACTAGCAAACTGAGCCCCCCCCCCCCTTTTAAAAATCTTCTACTTGCCTTGTGATACCAAAGGCACAGAGAACGAGAGGGAAGCGTGGAGTAGTAGACTGCTGTCTTCAAGTGCAATTAAAGTGTAATGAAAAGTCCTGTAGTCTTTTTGCTGCCATTTTTTTTCCCTTCCTGTATTGAGGCTTCTGTGTTTGTGGGATTTTTGTTGTTGTTCACTTAGCCAAACTCGTATGTGAAGTTTACCCAGTACTATTTCCTTCCTAAGGGAAATACAGAGTTCAATAAAGGAAAGGACTACTTTCTGATGCTTGAGAATAGACGAATGTAAAGACTTTGGGCCTTGTCTAAAAACATGAAACACTAGGTGTGTGGAACTTTGTAGGTAGTCTGTTTTTTTTCTTTTTCTTTGAGGAGTCAAGATAATTCTGCCTGCACCGGTGCTATCCTTTTCCTTCTGTTCTTCAGCTTCCCTGTAGTTAAGGCAGAGGACTGACGTCAGTTCATGATTTGCTTCCAAGTTAAGCTTAATGGTACTAAACCCACATGGTTCACTGCACTCCAGTTTTCTTGGGCTCTCATTATCCTCAAGGTCTTGCAGGTTCTTCCTTAGAACTGGGTGACTTAGGCTCTCCTGATGGCTAGCAACTCTAAACACAGTTCATTCTAGTAAAGTCTCTCAGCACACTTGTCTTCCAAGGTCCTTTCTACAAGGACTGACTAATGTACTTTTGTTCTCAAGATTTCTGGCAGGAGATTGGCTCTCCTTACTGAGACATCTTTCCCTGGTGATCCACCCTCTGTGCTCCAGCCTCAGCTTTGTAAACACACCCTCCTAGCTAACTAGTATCTTTTTTTCATTGATGCTAGGTGGGGACAGGTAGTGACTGGATGCTGTCCTTAAAGGACAGCACCCTATTATAGGGGGCTTACCTTGAATTGATTTAAGACAAGGTTCTATTGATCTGTTCTAAAAGTATTCACTCAGAGTTTTCTGCCAGTTAAAATCAATTGAAAATTGCACCTTTAGTTAACTGAAACTGTCAACAGTGTATATGTGTAGAGAAAATAGGGTTTGCCATGGTGGTCACAAATACAGGCAACAGAGACTAAGTAGTAAAGTGATATTGTTTATTGGACCAACTACAGTCGGTGGTATGCAAGATTTCGGACCTCACAGGGTCCTTAGTCAGGCAAGTCTGGGGTTACCAAATACAATAGTTTGGAAATACTTTTGGGGAGAAGTCTTATGAAGCTGTTGTATTTCAAATAATACATTTGTATTGTATCTTGCCCAAGGGCAAAAATATATGTATCACCTGTGAATATCAAACATTTCCTAGAGAGGGAGGGGGCTACGGAAAGACAGTAAGCCATTGATTTCTGTAGCATTTAAATTAAAAGAATAACTTACTAAGACACAATCTGCAACTCATTTAGTAAGTGGCTTGAGGTTTGCAGCCTCAGTGAGTAGCTTCTGATATGCCCTCATTGTTAGGCTGCACACACGCAGTTCCTGCTGTAGTACTTATTTCCTCCTGTATCAGCAGAGTAAAATTAGCAATACCATGGTCACTGTCACTGCTGATTGTCATTTTGTGTAGAGCTGTGACAAAAATAATCAGTTTCAATCTGCTGATGCTTGCTGGGGACAGTGTAGGTTATAACAGCAGGTCTGGAAGTTATTAATAGGAGAACCTATAATTAACAAGCTCACTCCCCAAATCTTGCTACAGTTAGGAGGTTCTAAGCTGGGGGTAGAGGGTAAGAGACATAAATTGCTGAGATCTGGGTTCTTCAGGTTTATCTGGTCCCTTTTAGATACAAAAGATGAAGCCCCTCACCAGAGTTGTGAGGGGGTCCCCAACAGATGGAAAAGAAGATTGTTGTGAGTTGAGCTCCTACTAGGCATTTTGCCCCCCCCCCCAATTGAATCTTGATAGTAGGACCTTCCCTCTTCTCATATTTTTCTCTAGTACAGAGTTGCTTGTGAACAATGATAAATCAATTGAAATCTTTTAGACAAATTGTAACTTGATGAAATTGGTCATAAGTAACACTAAAGCAGTCATTAGTTTTCATTTTCTAAGCATAGGGTATTCCCAGCTGGTAACCAGAGCACAAAAAGCATTAAGTAACCTGAATACACTCTTAAAGCAGTAGTTCCCATCTCCCCCCCCTCCCCCCCCAATATTGAGGATTCAGTGTAATTCTCTGATGCTAGACAGCAACAAGGACAGGCAAAGTATATTGGATATCAGCTGAGACTGTGACCTGCTCTGCAGATGACATGCCATTTTTGGAGTCTTGCTAAAAGTTTGGAAGTCTTTGTTGTAGAGAATCCACTTTTTACAAAGCAGTGTTACGTAGGGGTGTGTGTGTGTTTTTTTTTAAAAAGAAAATGTTGCAGATCAATTTATTCAAATTAACAGCTGTTTTCTCATCATGTGGTAGGCAACAATAGTATACTAAGAAATATGAGACAATTTATCGACTGGGACAATTTATCTCCCCATAACATTTTACATTAGCTTCTTCGTGTCTCCCCCCCCCCATCCCAAGTACTGGGTTAATGAACTGGTGCTCACCTGCTATATGTGTGTGGGTGCATGTTTAAAGCTCAAAATTATGATTATATCCTTTTCAGAAGAACCATATTTTGTTGCATTTTAAGTTTCAATCAAACTACTTTGTGCTCTAGCTTCACAAACTTCAGGAAAAAAAAGTTGTTGCTTTAGGGATTTGAATTCATCATCCCATTTCCCTATCCTCACTCTTTGCAGTGCTTAAAATGTGTGATTTAAAAAAAATATTTATTTATTTTGTCATGTCCTCTCTTTGCACACCTTTCTTTCACAAGTTTGCACTTTCCCTTGAACATCAAACAATCTAGCAAGTTTTAAAATTTTAAGTTGAAAAGCATCCTATTTGAAACATAACCAAAGTTAAACTGGCCTATAGTGTGTGTGTGTTTGTTTTTTTGCAGGACTGGTCCAAAACATGATCAGGCTTGAGGCTGGGGAAAGAGAATGAGTTTGTGAGAACGGGGAATGTATACAATAGGACGTGTGTATCTGTGTATAAAGGGGATGTGAATTGCACAATACATTCCCCAATGATACATTCCCTTTGATTACTGATGTTACTGAAGAATGTATTTTAATTATTTACAGAAAGAAACACAAACTTGCTACTTATCCCTAATATGGTGGGCTTGACTGTGGGTAAAAAAAGACATGATGCGGGTCCGCTATGGCCCACCAGGGTCTCAACCGCACATGTGTTCCCTGGCTGCCAGCTGTTGGCCTGCTAGTGCCCCTGACTGGGTAGGTGACTGGTACAGAATGCGTCTGCTGGAAGATTCTGTGCACACGTTCCTGGCCAAGGGCCACTCAAGCAGGCCACCACAGGTCACAGTAGGCCAGTTTATCTGTTTGGACCTGCCATCCCCGCCGTGGGGCAGGAGGCTGCCGTAGTCGAGTTGCTGACTCTCAGTGGCTGCCACGTTGGAAATTTTTTTTTTTTTTATCCCACCTTATCCCTTAGGCTCAAATTGACTTACATTTTTAAAAAAACGTATTAACTGTAACGACTAATTAACTAAACTCCTGTTCCTCACAACAGCCCTGTGTGGTAGGACATGGGGGCGGGGGGGCTGGTAGCCATCCGGGTTGCAGGCATGTTAGTTAAGTGCCGCCTACCAACCAAGAGAGTGGTAGTTGCTGTTCCATGCTCCAGACCGGGGAGCTTCTGTGCCATCTGTTTGTACCCCGTGATACGGTTAACGGATCCTAGTGATGTTGGCTGAGATACAGACCCACCCTAACCACAGAACTAGTTATTCTTTAGGGAGTAAGGTCTGCAAAAATGGGTCAGAGCACACAAGTCTTCTTTATCCCTTGCCCAAGGCCTTTTCTGACCCATGACTGGGGCTGTTTGCAACCCACAACCTGAAGCTCCACTGACCCGTGCAGTGATGGAATTGCACCACTCATGACCTATGCTCCACGGCGTGCTCTTGTGCTGCCCAGGAGAGGACTCTAAACTCTGCTATTTCCTCTGCACTGGAGGAGCTGATAGAGGGTCCCAAAGTGGGGTTGTGTCATGTGTAGATGGGGGTTGTGATTCTGAGCAATATTTTTTGAATTTTGCATGGCTTTGTTACTGTCTTTGTGTTGCAGGTTAATATTTAAATCTCAAAATGTGGTCCTGTAGGAAAAGCATTTGGTAACAACTGACCCATTGCTGCATGGGAAAGGATTCTTCCTCAGATTGTGCTGGTGCCAGATATTACTTCTGGTTGCAGGTGTTGTAGGACCACTTATTACAGAACTAGAATCTTTTAAAAGATAAGTTCAGTCTATGTGCTGTTTGAATGAAAAGAAGATTTAGCTTGAATATCCGGGAACATATCCAAGCAGTGAGATTTGGGGAATAATCGCCCAAGGGATGTGATGGAAGCGCCATTGCTCTTATTATCTAAAAATAGCCTGGGATAAACACTGAAGAATATATTGGGGAATAAACCTACACTGTCAAGGGAGTGGATGAGAATGTTGTTGTTTTTCCCCACCCTAATATGGGTGTTTTAATATGTTTTAGAACGCTGTGAGCCGCCCTGAGATGCCTGGGGCAGGAGAGGGCGGCATATACATTTTAGAATAAATAATATCTGCTTCTCGCAGTGGCAAGATCCAGTCTTGAGACTCTTCTATGTGTTCTAGAAAAAGTACTCAAAATGCCAGCTGGGACAATAACCCCATATCTAGCTTTTGTTGCTCTTGCAGAAAGATGAAGAAAGCACAGGGTGGAGTTGTACCTTCTTTTTATAAACAAAATAAAGCATCACAGGGAGGGGTGCATCTTTTGCAGCATTTCTTTCTTTTGTTAAATAGCATATCCTAGCCAGAACTAGGGAAGGAATTGTGTAAATTACTTTAAGAAAGATGTATGGTTACTTCCAGGTAGCACGTTGAGGTAAACCTTGGATGAGGGGATCTAGGGGACACCTCAGCTCGTTACCCAGTTTTTTAGATTGATTTACTATGAAAAGAAGGCATGTGTGTGTCCATAACCTTGGAGCCATCAGACCAATTTCAACCAAATTTGCAGGGAAGTAGAGGGTCCAAAATTAACTAGGACCCCAACTTTTAATAAAAATAGGTGCACCTGTAGGGAAGACTGGTCTTTTTTTTTGTAGCCAAACAAATCTGATTCTTACAGTGTTAAGATTGTCTTGAGACTCCTGTGTTTGCCAGAAAAGGTACTAGAAATGCCAGCTGGGACAATGACCCCTGATCTAGCTTGTGTTGGTCTTGCATGAAGATGAAGAATGCATAAGAATGCTTCGTTTACATTGAGTGATAGCTGTCCTTAAGAAGCTGTGCTTTGTTTGGGTGCCTGCTACATATGGCAACTTGTTTGTAATGCAGAGACCTGAACAGATACAGAGATTGATGCAGTTGGAGCAAATGAAATTGGCCGTGCTCACTAATCTATTACCATCTTTTCGGAATGACAAAAACTGAGAATTCACTTACTCGTACATTAAATGACTGGTTGTGAAATTGTCTGCAAGAAAAAAAGGACGACATTAAGATATGTGACTTTACATGTTTTATTTGATTACTTCACCGGTGGCCAGAACTGTGTAAAAAGCCTTTATTCAGGAGGTCAGAATTGAAGTTGGGGGTGTTCTTAAACAAAATGCATGCCCACTCCTCCCCACCCATGTCCATGCAGCCCCCTTATGAGTGGCGTGTGCGGAGGCAAGCTTCTATGGGCTATGCATGGAACACTCATGAAAAAACTGGCGCGACTGTCACGTGTGAAAACACCCTACAATAAGCTCCCTATGGACAGATTTGTTAACCTTTACCCTATCCTTTGTCTAGTTGATGGTAAGCTACTTTTGTAATAAAGTAATCTGAGAACGCTTGTAAGGGGTAGCACTAAGATGTTGCATCGTTAGGAGATAGTAGTTCTGCAGATAGTGTGCAATAGCATGTTAGCTAGTTTCTGAACACTCATCGTTCATTGATGGCACCAAATAAACATCCCAGGATGTCCTTTCCATGTGCTATGGCCCCTCTTACTGTAATATATGAATGATTTGTTAGTTTGACATTTCCAAAATGTTTACACCGGAAGCGCCTACTGTCTTTGGCACTTCAGGTGTTCAGTACTTTGGAAAATCAACCTAAGCTATTTCTACACTGAAATAAAAGAATATTAGCCCATTACATGGAAGTGGAGGCTTAATTAGTTTTTAGAATGTTACATTCAGAAAGAAAATAGCCTTTTGCCTGCCAATTGTTGCGCTCCTGTCGTAGGAATGTATTGGTTGGAGGCCCGTGAAGAGGGCTGACTGCTTGTGCAGGTGTGAGTTTGCAGCAGCAGAAGGCTGGCTGGGCAGTGGAGCGCGAAAGGAAATCTCACAATCAGAGACTTCAGGGCGATCATCCTGGCAGTTCATGAGCTTCTGCCTGAGTAGCAGGGAACTGGTCTAGCAGCACCCACTCACCCTTGTAGCACTGTGGGTATACGGGATTTTTACAAGGATTCCAGATTGGCCAGGGATCCTTGGTTTTCGGTTTCCTCACGGGGTTAATTTATTGGACTGAAGTAGAATTTATTGTGAACGGGTAGTTGTTGAATTGTTGCGTTAATATACTTGTTGCACTTTTACTGGGGTTCGGTACTGTTTGTGCTGTTCATTACATATAGAATTTGTTTATGTGGGAGTCATCTCCTTAAGAGATGGGGAGTCGACACCTAGTGCAGAAGCAGGGCATGGCAAGTACTGGGGTTGCATCCCTGGGAGGGGCTGAGTACTGAGGGCAAGGGACAGGTGTGGTCCCCAGCCTTCACCCACCTGACTCCTTACTCCAGTCCAGTACAGACATTGTCTCCTTCACACAGTGATGTGGGTTTTCCAGAAAATTTTGAATATTTTGGAAAATTTTCCCATGCTCATTTCTTCTAATTTTGCATAAAACTAGCACAATTTGTTTTTTGTTCAGAAAATTTTTCTATGCAGCTTTTCCCGATTACTTAGATTGTGGTGTAATTTGGCATGTTTGAGCTATATCTTTAGTAAACAATACTAAACAATTCACCATATTAGTTTTACATGCTTTAATATCTGAGTTTTTCCAGTAGCCTGCCAAGTGCAATATTTGATTAGGGGGAGAGAAAAAAAATCAATAAACACACTTAATGTGGTTTAACTGTTTTATATTGAAACAAAATCAAAGTTGGAAATTATTTATATTGACTTGACTTGTAAATATCTTAAAACATAACCCAACAGCAGAACATTTTTAAACAATGAGAAAAAATTAAGGGATCCCGGCAGGCACTAAAAATATTAACATACAGGTTGTTTTTTTAGCATGCCCAAACGTATGTTGCCAGTGTTGTCCACTGATTTACATGTCTAACAGTTAACTTTCACTGAGGACACTCTTCAGTTTCACTGCTACTGTCTGTAGAAGTGCTTACACTACCTAGTTCCAGTTCAGATTGAGGGAAATCTGATTCAGAATCAGAACTGCTGGACTCGCATTCTCTTTCATGAAAGGATGGTTCTTCCTGCAATGGTTGTGCCTGAAACTGATCTGACAGCAAGAAGAGATTTTGAGAAATAGAAACAAGCTTAGCAGTGCATTCGTTTGGTACATTAATGGAAGCCTTGGAAAAATTTCTGCGGAAAAATTTGGTGGCGGAAAATTTTCCACCCCACATCTCTGCCCTCGCATACATCTAGCGGCATGGACTGGAGCGGGGAGATGTATTTGTTTGAAAATTCGGGCTGGCGCTTGAGGTCATGTCAAGGTCAGTTTCTGTGACAGTTATATCTTTATCATGTTTTGCATGTTTGTTCTACTGCCCAATGGCAACTGGAATTGCCTCCTGACAATTACCTCACCTAGCTTAAACGAAATTAGAATAAAGAGTGCAGCCATTAAAACCCAGTTGATTTGTCCTTGCTTCATTCCGGGATGTGTCGACAAACACCTGTACTACACAAGGGGGAGCAGATGGTGGGCCTGGATCAGAGAAATGAATTCTGTAAGGGGAAATAGTGAATAAGATATATAAATTGCAAAAGGCAAAATAAGAAGGGAAAAAATTAAAGCAAGAAAATAAGGGAGGATGGTAGGAGAAAGTGGAATAGGTGTAATGGCTTAGTGTGCAGTACTTGGACTGGGCGGGGGGGGGGAGGGAACCCCGGTTCTAGTCTCGCCTTAGCCAGAAACCGGGTGACATTGGGCCAGTCAATATTCTCCCAACCTAACTGTTAACACGTGGCCTTTTTCCATGTGTGTACACAGGGTCTCCCTGAGGAGTGGGTCCCAGTGGCCAGGTGTGGGCTCAAAAATGCTCAATTTGGGGGAATTAAGCTCGCCTTTTTGAATAGGGCACACGAGGGTTCAGGATCTTTTGAGTGTAAATTGGTGGCATCACCCAGGGAATTAAAAAGAGGGGGTAGAGACCTTAGGGTGCAACATAGTTTTCAATTTATTGTGGAGATGGGGGCGGGGTGCATACAAGTAAAAAGGGCATTCGTTGGCAATAATCAAACAGTGAGACGCTCACATCAATTGGATAATTACACAAGGGTGCAGCATGGATTGGTTTCTAAAGGAAGTTCTTAATTTAGGGGGGTGGGGGGGTCTGCCTGTGCCAAGGCACAAACAGTGGGAGATTCAAAGACGCAGTGCTTCATCTTACCTAAAATGTACTGTTCTGAGGGAGGGCAAAGGAATGGATCCTTTATAGCCCCTTTTCCAAATCAGACAGTACAGTAGCACCAGAGCAGCCTCCCTGGGGACGAGCCTTCTGGGAGTGCGGGGGACTGAAATAGTGATCCGAGGAGGGAAGAAATCTGGGGGCTTAGCCCACCGAGTCACTCAAGACCAACACACACTTTTGGGGGGGTGTTGGCTAGAGTTGCAAGGGAGCCTAACTGTCTCCAGGAGGCAGACAGGTGGGAGTTCCCTTATGCCTACTCAGAGGTCAGGTGGCAGCAAAATGGACAGAAGGACTCGCAACCAGGTGTCTTGAATTCTGTCTGGGTAAGCAAGACAGCATGGCAGTGATTTCAGCTTCAGTGATATTCGCTTCAGTGATAGTGATATTCGCTTCAGTAGCCGCTGTGAGAATAGCAGCAGTGAGAACAGCCAGTCTGGGAGGATCAGACCGACTGAACTCACTGGGCTCTGAAGGGACTGTATTTATACCAAAATTTTGCACCTAGGGGCATGGTGGGTGTGTGAAGACCAAGAACAAAGTTTGCTTAAATTTAGGAAGTTTTTTGAAAAGGAGCTCCAGTATCTTACAAAAGGATACTGCAGTTGCTTTTGTCTTACAAAAACCGGTAATCAAATACACTACCAAGAGGTGCCTCCTATATGCTTCACCCAGGCCAGACCTGCCAAGATAGAGGTCCTGAGGAGCATTCCTGCCTACTCCCATCCCCAATTGATTTAAGATCAGGCTGTGCAGTCATTCTTTGTCTTGGATGCAGATCACACCCTTCTCCAGATGCAATGGGACATGTCCTTCCTGACGCTGCCCCACTCAACAATACAGGGTGGGTTGCTAAAGCCAGGTTGATGCTAATTATCATTCTGATGAAGTGGGCCTGCATTCTATAGCGATCCCCCCTCAATCAGCCCAGGACTCTTGTAGCTAAAGCCTGCTGGGTTCACACTGAGGTCAAAGCACAATCTAAAACAGGGCAGGTTTTGAGGGAAGGTCACCAAGTACAGAAAAATCATAAGAAATGAGGGAAAATTCATATATCAAAACAAAAACTCAGGGAACACTGATTGTAACATACTCTACCTCACAGGGTTGTTGTGAGGATTAAAAGTTGTTTTTATATGTAAAAATTGTGTGTATGCTGCTGATACACAGTTTTACCTCCCTCTCTCTCAGCAGACCCAGACCTGGGAGTGTCTGTGCTTACCTGGTGTCTGACGACTGGGGGGGATTGGATGAGGGTGAGTCATTTGAAGCTGAATCCCGACAAGGCAGAGGTGATGTTAGTGGGTAGGGCTGAGTGGTGGCCCACATCATTGATGGTTTTTTCCCCCCTTTAGCTACTTGGGTCCGTAGTCTGGGGTGCTTCTCAATTTGCAGCTCCGCCTGGATTCCCATGTCATGGTGGCAAGGAGCGCCTTTCGCCAGTTATGTTTGGTGCGACGGCTGCACTTTTTGGACTCGGACCTGGCCATCATCATCCATGCCTTCATCACCTCTAGACTAGACTACTGCAACACGCTCTATATGGGGCTACCCTTGGTGATGGTCCGGAGGCTGCAGCTGGTGCAGAATGCGGTGGCCCGCCTCCTTACGGGGACAGGTCATCACAAGCACATTACACCAGTGCTCCGTTCTCTGCACTGGCTGCCTATTGTCTTCTGGGTCCGATTCCAGGTGTTGGTGTTGACCTATAAAGTCTAAACAGCCTGGGCCCCACTTACCTGCGGAACTGCCTCACACCCCGGGCCGTGGTGCGGCCCCTGCAGTTGACTGGGGACACCTGACTCGAAGTCCTCCGGGTTTCCTGGGTGGCGACAGTGGGGAAGGTGTTCTCGGTGGCTGCTCTTAGGCTGTGGAATTCCCTCCCGATGGAGGCCCACCTAGCCCCAGACCTCTCCTCTTTCCAGAGACAGCGTAAGACCTGGCTGTTCTGCCAGGCTTTGGGAGAGGGAGACGGGTAGGGTGGGAGTGGGGTTGGGGGATGGTTTGGTTCCGCTCTCTCAATGATTTTTATAAAATTTATGTACTTGATCTTAATTATTGAATTATTCTATATTCTTGAATCTTGTTTGTGAACCACCCCGAGCGGCTGTTATGAGCAGGAGGGAGCGGGCTAAAATGGACTCTAAATAAATAAATAAAGTGCTCTGTGCACCATGGCAGAGGGGTGCTATATTAAAAATATTATTGTTTAAAATTATATAGGCCTATTATTTTTTAAGAGTATATGGGTTTATTTACACAACACCCTTCCCCACATGCAAACCTGTCATTCCCAGTTTTTCCTAGCTTTGAAGGAAAGCCCTCTCATCTGTTGATAGGTATGTATGGAGCTCAGCTTGAGCAACAGCTCTATCCTTCCTTCAGCAAGACACACCCGCTTGTAGTCTAGCGATTTTAATTTATTGTATATGCAGAGGGTATAAGGGTCTAGAACATCTCATTCGCTGCTCCTGCCCAAATCCTAAAGCCAGCCTTACAGTGGAATAGTAACAGGTAGTTGAAGATAGGGCAAACGTGGTTTCACAGACAACACACCCTAACATGCTAAAGTCAGCTCTCTAGGAGGGTGATTGTGGCTTTATGGGTGGATGGGCAGGTATGAATAATGTGACTGAAAGATGTATTTCATAGTAGTATTGAGAACAATTTTTGTTCTATCTTTTTTTATATAACTCAAGATCAAAAATTCATGTACTTGCTCTGACAAGCTATAAATAATACCTGCAATATTTCATATCCTTACTGTGAACGTGCAGGATAAAATACTACCTTTGTTTGAGCTTTTATATAATATACTAAAACCACAGCTTTAAGATCATGTAGGATATGGGGTTTTGTGTTCAAAGTTTCAGGCAAAGAGAGTATGCATCCAAGGCCGTCTTTAAGCGGGATGTGCCCACGGAGGTCCACCCACCCGAGTGCCTGTCTAATGACTTCATGGTTGGGCCCATGCTACCGTGACCCACCAACCACCCACTCATGTCCCTGCACAGAGCATCAGGGAAAAACTAGGGATGCTTCGTGTGGGGGCAAGAGTGGGCGGTGCGTGGGCAGGGGCGCTCATCCATCCCGGCCTCTTTGAATCCCATCCCCCAGTTCACCAGACGTGCGTGCGGACTGCCCCCCAGCCATATATCTGCAGTAGTAGCTTCTGCTGGCAACAAGGTGTGCACTCCCCACCCACTAGAAGTCTGCTCAGGCTTGAATTTTTCTCTCGGAACTGACTGCATTGGAACTGTCCTGGGCCCAGTCCTGATGCAGCAGGGCTCTTCTGAGTGCGGGCCTGATGTAATGATGGTAATCCTGTCCCTCACATGGAGCGTTGTGTGATCATCGCACCTCGCAAGGGTAGAGCCATATCAGGAAAGGGGTGAGAGAATGCCTTCACCCCAACCTCTTTGTGATGTACTCCAGTTCCACAGAGTGCTGTGATGTCATACAGCTCCATGTGGGGGTGGGATTTCCTGCCCACAGGGAGCTTGGCCTGAGTCCAGGGGACTTGGGTTGGAAAAGCTCCAAGCTGAACTGAACCTGACAAGTCGGCGTCCACCAGACAGTTTAGTCTCCAGGGCTCTACCACTCATCCCATCTCCCCGTGTGTGGACAAGCTGCTGTGGTTTGTGATGTGGAGCGAAAGGCCTCTTCTCCAAATGGAGTAAATTGGGCCTGCCTTTTGCCGGACACTACAGTTGTATAGTTCTGTCCAGGTGTGTAGAGAGGGAAGCAGTGTTGGCATTAAGTAGTGACTATATATGACGTGGCAATTCTGCATCCTCCACCTAGCACAAGCGTTTAGTGTGCATGTAACCTAAAGCTTTTCAAACATTTGGAAAGGCTGCTTAGTTGCAGTACTGGAAGAACATTACCATTGGAGTAAACAGAGTTAAAGCTGCAATCATAATAGCAGCAGCATCCACTAAAGAACTTACCTTAAGATCCATTGTGCCATTGTAAAGCAGAGCTAGTAAAAGGGGCCAAACTCCATGTATTCTGCTTGAGGGAAGGGAATCATTCTCCCTGCCCCCATTACTGTGTGTCCTGCTATGGAAGGGTTTATATGACCTTTTGCATTTATAGACTTTTGACCTTGTTATGCTTAAATATTCGAGACAATTGCTGTGACTTGTTTCACTGTTCTCCCCGCATAGTCCTTATTCTCTCCTTAAGCAGTTGTCATATGGATCTGTTGGCAGTAAGTGCTGGGGAAATGCAACAGGTATCCCCCCACCCCCTTACAGGAATCGGGATGTCTTCAAACCATCTCTCAAGTATTATTCATGCTAACTGTGCAAGACTCAAAAGCAGACATGATGACCATAACCATATTTTGCATAATGCAGCTACCAACAGAAGTAGTAGTCTGTGTCTTACTAGTTATCGTTGAAGTTGGTAGCTGGACTGTGTGTTGTCCATACATTTTCCTTCCTGCCCCTCACCTGGTCTCTAAGGATATTTAGGAACACAAGCTCAGATTAACATGTTTTCTATTTTAAACCTGATTAGTTGTTCTATGTGGGTAGTGTTTTTGTTGTTAATCTGTATGATACGCTTATTTCTAATCTTTGTGTATTTTGAAGCTGAGCTTGTTTTTGTGTTAGTCATTAAGAAAACTTGAATGGCAATCCTCTTCACCAAAATATATTTTATAGCTTTTATATTGCAATAGACTTGAGTTTGATGTGAGAATAGGGCTCTTTTGGTTTAAGATTTAATATACTCCTGCCTTGTTATCCAGCCACTCCCGAATTTATGACAGAGCATGACTTTTGCTAACGGAGTACACACTTGTATATAAAATAAGTCAACACTGGCAGATTCTTTTATGCCACTTGGTTGATTCCATCAATTAAAAGATGGTCAAATGAAAGCATTAGAAATAATTGAAGGACTTCATGCTCTCTGTACAACATATTAGGACATCATACTTTATGGTCTAGCACACTTGGTCAGCAGCATTTTCTAGAAGGGTGGGGCCATGAATTGCATTGTGTATATTGTCATGGGACTGTATGTTGAACTTACCACCTAGAGGAGGGATGATACTTGGGTTCTTTCCAGTTCCTGGTCCTGGTCCATGTATCCAGTTCTTGCCCTCAAGCACTGGGAAGAGATTATACTAAGAGGCGTGTTTAAGGACAGCAGATTGATAGATCCATGATCTGGATCTTCCCCATCCTGAGCCCACCTATTAAGTATCTCTTACCCCAACTCTATCTTGGCTGACCTTGTTCCAGCCGGGTACTCAGTGCAGCATCAACCACGGCCAGAGGGACGGGGTAGGAGGGTGTAGCCATTGTTTTTAGGGACACTTGGTCTGTACGGAGATATCCAGTGCAAACCCCATCCGATATAGAGGGCCTTTACCTTGTGGTTGATTTGGCTCAAGGAGACTGATTGCAGGTGCTGCTTGTATAGCATGCACCTTCCTGTATGGCAGTATCTCTACTTGCTCTAGCCAATCTGGTCTCGGAGGTGTTATTGCGATCCCCAAGACTGCTGGTCTTAGGGGATTTCAATATTCATTCCGACCCCACCGTTACGGGGGCGGAGCAAGAGTTCATGACTGCCATGGCAACTATGGGCCTGTCTTGGGTGGTATCTGGCCTGACTCATGAGGGGGGGCATACTCTGGATTTTTATTTTATTTTTTTGCACTGGCCTTGAGGCTTAGTGTGGGAGGTGTGTCATTTGTGCCCTTGTTGTGGACAGACCATTATCTCCTGTGGCCAGTCTTTCAGTGTATGTCTGCCCCCAGCAGGGTGTAGAACTGTTTTATTTGTTTTGCTCCTGGAGACTTATGGAACCGGAGTGGTTCCAGAATTCTCTGGTGGATATACCTTCTGACCTCGAAGACCGATCGCTCGATGACCCCGTTGCTTTCTGGAACACCTTGTTAGCCAAGGCCGTTGACTGGATGGCTCCCAGGCGTCTGCTTCCTGAGCATAGGCAGCACAGGGATCCATGGTTCACGGAAGACCTGTGTGAACTGAAGTAGATGGGGAGATGGTTAGAGCAACGGTGGTGTCATACTCATACTGAAGTTGACTGATTGTGGCATAGAGCTGCATTAAAAGCCCATGGCATAGCTATGTGGGCAGCAAAGAGCAGGTTCTTTGCTACCATAACATCTGCAAAGTATTGTCCAGCGGAGCTTTTCCAGGTGGTGAAGGGACTGGTCAGTTCAGCTTTTCTCCGCCTGGAACTGGAATCTTCCATTGTTCGCTGTGACTTGTTTGTTGACTGTTTTGCGGATAAAATCGTTTATATCACCATGATTTCCATGCTGCATCTGATGTGGTAGGTGTACCTCCAATCCAATTTTAATTTATATCCCGCACTCTCTTATCAACAGATAACTCGAGGCGGCTTATAACAAGCAAAATAATACATAATACATCATCATAAATTCAATTCAACTATAGCAATCCTCAATCACAACTCCCAACCCTAACCCTTATATAAATCATACACTATGTCATCCATCCATCTAGCAGTCTTCCAACACCTACACGCAGGTAGTGTTAGCCATCCTGCCAAATATCTTCCACCTCCACCCTGCTGCCACAAGGGAGAAGCCCTCCTCTACTCCACCCCCTTGCTCTCACCAAGGGGGGCAGGGGGAGAGTCTCTTCCCAGGCAATAAACTCATGCCTCTCTTCCTCCGTCCAGATACTAATCACACCGACTCCATCCATTGGCCCCCACCATCTAACCCAGCCAGAGGGCACATCCAAAGGACATCCCTCCCCCCAGGATGCACCCCCCCGGTATGAGCTCCCGGCATGGCCACCAACATGGCTACCGGCTGCTCCCCGCTTTTGACGGGGTGGTTCCGAAGCAGGCCTTCTCACACCCCATCCCCTTCCATAAAACAGAGCTGCCGACAACCCAGCCTGACTGTCAATTTGGGGAGATGGAAAGCCCCCCCTGCCCTTTGAAACCCCAGAGCCTGGCTAAATAGTGGAGAAGACACCCCCCCCCACACACCAAAGTTCTCCCAAGGAGGTGGGGGGGAGAAGGGCCCACATCTGCCCCCACCATATGTCCCACTGTCGGGGGAAGGGGCAAGCCCAACCCATCCCCCACAATAGCTCCCCCAGGGAAAACCACACACCCCCAACAAAGTCTCTAAAGGAAGGAGCATGCTGTAATCAACCCCCAAGTACCTGAAGTTATGGGTGCCCCGTCTAGTCAGGTTTTGTGGGATTTGGTTTCAGCAGGTATCACCCACTGATGCGGTAGAGGGGAATAACTTGCGAACTGGATCTCTGCCCATCCTGGCTGGTGAAAGCCAGCCACGAGGCATTGGGGTGATGGTTGTCAATGCCTTCCTTATGGAGGGTAAGATTATGGGGTACCTGAAGGAGGCTGTGGTGTGGCCTTTGCTCAAGAAACCATCTCTTGACATTGACTCCCTTACCAGTTATCGGCCAGTCTCTAACCTCCCCTTTTTAGGGAAGGTTATTGAATGGGTGATGGCCCAGCAGCTCCAGGGGCATCTGGACCGCATCGGCTTCCTTGATCCCTTGCAGTCTGGCTTTCATCTGGGGTATGGCAATGAGACTGCATTTGTGGTCTTGGTCAACGATCTGCACTGGGAGTCTGTGCTGGGAGCTGGACCGAAGTTGGTCCACTCTTCTGATTTTGTTAGATCTCCCATTGGCCTTTGACACGGTTGACCATGAGATGCTGGTGACTTGCCTGTGGGACTGTGCTGGGGTGGGAGGAACTGTTCTTGAATGGTTCTGCTCCTTCCTGGCCAGAAGAACTCAGCATGAGGTACTGGGAGATTTTACATTATCCTCCTGGGATCTCATGTGGAGTTCCATAGGGATCCATTTTATGCAGCCTTTGGGTGAGATTGTGAGAGGGTTTGAAGTTGGTGTCATCAGCATGTTGATGGCACCCCAGCTTTATCTCTCATTTTCATCTGACCCAGGCCCTGCAGTTTCGGTGTTTACCCGGTGCCTGGCTGCGGTGGGTAATTGGATGAGGACGAGCCCTCTGAAGCTAAATCCTGATAGGATGGAGGTGGTCGTGGCGGAAAGGGGCGAGGGAGTGGAAGTCCCCATCATTGATGGGGTGCGTCCCTCCTTGGTCCCTCAGGTTTGGAGTCTGGGAGTGCTCCTCGACTCTCAGCTCCACCTGTATGCTCAGGTGGCGGCTGTGACAAGGAGTGCTTTTTGTAAATTACATCGGTCTGTTGTCCTCGGCCTTATATCTCAGGCTCCGATCTGACCACTGTCATCCATGCGTTCATCACTTTGAGATTGGACTACTGCAACACGCTCTACATGGGACTACCTTTGGTGCTGACCCGGAGGCTGCAGCTGGTGCAGAATGCGGTGGCCTGCCTCCTGACAGGGACGGGCCACTGGGAGAACATAACACTGGTGTTCTGTTCACTGCACTGGCTGCCCATAGTGTTCTGGGCCCAACTCAAGGTGTTGGTTATTATCTTTAAAGTCCTATACAGCCTAGGCCCCTGTGGTTGGCTGGGAGTGCCCTCTTAGGCGTCCCCTGAGTATCCCAGATGGTGACTTTCGAGAGGGCCTTCTCGGTGGCCGTATCTTGGCTGTCGAACTCCCTCCTGGTGGAGGTTTGCATCTCTCTGAACCTCCCCTCCTGCAGACAACGTAAGACCTGGTTGTTTCACCAGGTGTTTGGTGAGGGTGACGGGTAGAGGATGATTGTTTTTTGGTTTTGTTTTTTCATTTTTTGTTTCCTTTCGGAATGAGATTAGCTGATGACCATTATTGGTCAAGTGGTGATGTGAGTTGGATTTTGGATTTGAGAACTGAAATGCCTCCTGTAATTTTGTAGTTTCTTGAAACTGCAGAGGTTGCCTCTGAAGGAGAAATAGTAACAACCTTTCAGGTTGCCAAGACTTGTTGGACAGGGTTTAAATTGGACAGGATGGGTGGAGATCGGGGAATTCCTTACCTGATTCATATAAGTGTCTACACTTCCAGTACACACATTGAGGCATGCAATATTTAATTAAACAAAATTGGTTAAATTTGAGGTATTGATTCACCAACACTATAAAATGCTTAATGGACCTTATGACCCTAGTCAGCATTCAGTAAATAAGAATTAGGGGTCAAATTATAAATGAAGTATTTGTGAATCAGCCAGTAAGGTGTTTGAATTTGCATCACCCCACCCAGAAGGATATAGACAGTCCCATGCTGCATCACACAGTGATCCACTGAGCCCAGAATATAGTCTCTAACTGTGGCCACTCTGTCGCTTCCAAGAAGTACCCAACAGTTCATAATGGAGTGATCCAATCCCTGGCTTTCACTCTCGGCTCCTCCAAGCACAAATCTAGATCCTTTCTTAAACCCAGCTATGCTACTAGCCTTGACCACACTCTTAAATTCCACAAGTTAATGGTGCATTAAACTAAAGAGATTTAATCCTGAACGTGTGCTAGTGAAATTTCAAAGTGAGAGGACTTACATGGTACATAAAAAAGAAAATGTAACCTGAGGAAAGACTGGGCCAGAACAACCTGGGATCTTGGTGGCAATGACAATGAACTACTTGAATTCAGGGGATTATTTTGCAGAATACAACGGCACAAGGTTCCTAAATTTTAAAGTTATATAATGTGTGTGTGTGTGTGTGTGTGTGTGTGTGTAGGTAAGTTTTAAGATGACTAGCAGACTATGTAGTAATAGTTCCATCTTGTCTCCCTTTTTGTTCAGTGTGTATCTGAGTCCACTGAATGGGATTATTGAGAGGTTTGGAATGAAGTGCCAGCTCTACCTCTGTTTTTCATCTGGCCCAGGTCCTGGAGTCTCAGTGATTACCCAATGCTTGGCTGCTGTCCAGGACTGAATGAGGGTGAGCTGATTGAAAATGGATCAAGACAAGACTGAACTGATGATGGTTGGCTGACCCTGTGACTTGGAGGAGATGAGGATCCCTGTCATTGAGGGGGTCTGGTACCCTCTGGTTACTCAGGTTTGCAGCCTTGGAGTGCTTCTGGACCCTCTACTGCACCTGGAATATCAGGTTTCGGCAGTGGCCAGGAGTGCTTTTCATCAGCTCATCTGGTGAGGAGGCTGCAGCCCTTTCTTTCTGATTCAGATTTGGCCACCATCATCGATGCTTTCATTACCTCAAGAATAGACTACTGCGATGTGTTCTGTGTTGGACTGCCCTTGATGACTGTTCAGAAGCTGAAGCTGGTGCAGAACACAGCGACCCAGCCTCTTTCGGGGCTGGGTTGCCGTAAGCACATTCCTTCTGTGCTTTTCTGGCTTCCTATAGATTTCCGGGCAGTCAGTACGCAAGGTGCTGGTTTTGACCTCTAAATTCCTAAACAGTCTGGACCCCACACCTGAAAGATTACTTTCCCTACCATGCTCAACTTACAGTCCCTGTGGTCAGCATGGAACGCACTCTTACGGGTACCACCTGCCAGTCTGTTGTCTATATGACAAGGGCACCTGGAGAAGTGTTCTCTGTTGTTTCCCCAGTACCCTATAGGTCCATCAGAGCCTGAGCTATTCTGGAGGCAGTATAAAATGTTTTGGCAAAGCATTTGGCAGGTGGGGTTATTAGGGTTGGTGGACTTAGGGGTGAGGGGGGGCTTTAGTTTTTTTGTTGTTTTTTTTAAAGTGTTTGTTTATGATGTAAACCTCCATGAGCCTTTGGAGAAGGGTGGGGTAGAAACTTGAATGAATGAATTGTTTTGGTCGCATAATACATTTTCTGGAGCAGCATGTTTTCAAGCTCAGAAGGCAAATTTTGCTGTTGCTCGCTTAAGAGGAAACTGTTTCTCTTGCTTGTATAGCATGAAATGTACATTGCAGACCTATGCAGCGTCAGAAAACGAAAACAGTGTGTGTGTGGTGGGGAGTATTTAGGGAGGGGGAAACCACTGCAGAGATAATTAAGAACGTCTCTGGCTTCAATTGTTGAAGGCAAAATTATTGCTTAAGTCACCAGTTTCACAACAACACTGGAGGACACCTGCTCTTGGAATCTGTATGTGGAAAAGCCTAGATCTAATAGACACAACTTTAATGCAGTCAAAAGTGTAGAGAGCAAATGGATATTCTCGCAGCAGCTGCCTTGTCTTCTTACCACCACTTTGGAGTAATTACACAGTCAAGTCTACTATGAAACTGGGAATTTACAGAGCTACGGTCATACAACATTTGTTGTACAGCACTAAAATGTGGTCAAAAGAGAATGATGGATTAACATTTCTGATTCCTGTCAGCTTTGACACTTGCTTCTAATCAGGTGACAGGTTATCATCAGCAATGAGGAAAACTCTTCTTGAATCCAATAATAACTCTAGTTCAACTTTGGTGCTTTCCTTGTGTGGCTGTATAATTGGAGTGGATGGTTAACAATGATGTCCCCAAAAGCTCTTACAACATAAGACTGCCAATGAAAGTTGTAAACAGAACATCCAGCTAGGCGGTCTTCAAGATCTAACTAAGGATAAATATTGGTTGCGTTTGATTCACGGGAGGCTAATGCTGCAGTCACCCGGGACAATGAACCTGGGAAAATCTTTACGCCTGTGCTTTTTTTTAATTGTGTGGAAAGAAGGGGTTTTAGGATGCTGTGGGTGTAATGCATGTTTAGTCAACTATTTTTAACTATTCCCTCATGTGCAATTTGTTGTAACGTGTAAAGGGATTCATCCTGCAGCCAGCCAGCCTGGCATTCCAAATGCATTGCAAATATATAGCGGGGCAGGATCACAGGATACATAGCAGAACCCATGACAATTTGTACAGTATCTTTTTAAAGTGAGGGATGGTGTGCGGGAAGGGCTAAAATCCACAATTACATTCACACAAGAAATTGATGAGCTGGGAGAAAAGGCTCATGTGAATGTAACCTAAGTTCCTCTAGGATTTTGACTATCCGCTCCTTCTGTACAGCACCAGGCACATGGCTGGTGCTATATAAATGTTTATAATAATAATAATAAATAGGGGGGGATGAATTCATGCAAGGACGTGAAGGTAATCATTTTTACATTTAGTGCTCTTGAAAGTAGACAAAATTAGTTGGGTCATTACTGTAGAAAGATGATAAATTTATGGGGGAGGGAAATGAGTAGGATGCTGAAAAAATAGCACTTCTGCCTCAGTGTCTCTGTTTTTTCTGACATTCTCCCATGATTAACATTACAACAACATGTGAGTGTGGTGTTCCATTCCCAAAGAATTGCAACCTTCCTTATGCTCTTACACAACACAGAAGGTGGGAATTAAGTATTCAGGGATACATAATGAACTGAGAAATAAAACCATGAAAGTTGAGACTGACTGAAGGTTAAGAGAGCATGAGAAACAAAAGGCCTGTTGTGCAGCAAGACAGCCTCTTGCACAAGTTCTTGCTTTTTTGTGGTATAATATATAAAGCATTACATACTGTATACTATGTAAAACCCATATCCATACCGGGGGGGGGGGGGAAATCATTCTCTTGTATGAACTAGATACTAGCATAGAGACTGAATGGTAAATGAAATACTAAAGGCAGAGCGTAAGTACATTTTATTAGCATCTGATTCAGCTTCCTGTGCAATCTAAAATTTGATTATACTCAGGTGAGATCACCTGACGTAAAGCCAGGGCATAAGTTGGACATCTCTTTTGTCACCTCAACAAGTGCAACAGGAGTGACCTATTTTACATTGGTTTCAAGAATTGAGGTGTGCCAAGCCTGAGAGCATTTAAAAAATGATGTAAATAAAATCTTATTGGGCGATGGCTTGCCTAATGCCTAGCCCCACCCTTGTGTTTAAAAGGTCCACGTGCAGTTTCCTCTTAGCAGTGCTCAGGCCACATTGCTGGAAGCTTACTCAGGGCTTCCTGAGTGCCCTGGGTTCTGTGTCGTCTTAAGTTTTATTCTATGATTACAGAGGAGCTTTTAAAAAAAGAAAATGACAATGACTGGGAAAATGTGGACTCTCAAAATATAGCTTGCTTGGAGAAGTGGTGATTACATGGAAAAGAATGCCTGATAAGTCCGTTTGATAAGAGATGTGGTTGAGGAAATCTGCCTCTTGTTGGAATGTCAAAATTGACTTGGGTCTATAAAGAAAATTCAGAGCAGTAAAAGAAATCTTCTACATCTAAAATCATGTAAATTAAATTGAGGCTGGATTAGATACAAGTGTGCTGTCTTCAGAAATGGAGTTACAGAAATCTATATATACTTATAGGACTCGCACTTGCAGGAATCAAAATTTCATAATTCAGTGAGACTGAGTGAGTATCTTAAACAAAAATTATATTAATAAATTTCAAATAAATACGTTGAACTCCTGTTATTTTAAAGGCTTGTTTGGCAGAATTTCTCTTGTTCTCTTCAGAACTGATATAAAACAGGTCAGGGATGTAGCTACCATGGAGTGTGACAAACTTGAGCCCTGGATTTGAGGTGATTTCTCTGCAAACAGCCTGAGCAGCTCCAGGAAATGTTCAGAGTGAGCAGGGAAGGGAGCAGAGCCAACATTTTGCCCCCACTCTGGAAAAACTGGACATTTTTAGCAGTGCTCAAGTCACATGCAAATAGCCCTGTCAAGAAGGTGGTTTTTAGAGTGAACAGAGGTCGAGTACTGGACTCCATGACCCTTAAAACTGTGGAGGGGGGTAGGGGTTGCTGCCACGCCATCTGGGCCTCACTGGGAGTCAGGGCAGCACTACAACCATTGCTGAGGCTGGTTGTGGGGAGTCTTGGGAGGGCTGCTTCTTAGGAAGACACTATCAAAGCATCTGCAAAGTCTCATCCAGTGGAGTTGTTCCAGTTTGTGAGGGGCCTGGTAAAACTGTCTTGCCTTGGCCAGGAAATGGAGTCATCTAATGCTTGTTGTGACACTTTTTATTAACAACTTTGAAGATAAAATTGTTCATATTCACCACAACTTGGGTGCTGCCTTTTTGACTGCAAGGTCAGAGTTTGGGGTTCTAGAAGCTCAAGTCTTGTCCTATTTATTTGGTTTGGCTTCAGTTGGTATCACCCACCAATGCAGAGGAAGTGCTTGGGGCGATGAGGCAACCAGTTGTGAACTAGATCCTTGCCCTTTCTGGTTGGTGAAATTCAGGAGACGTTGGGGCCAATGTTGGCTTGGGTTGTCAATGCCTCTCTATGGTAGGGATGATATCGGGACACCCTTAAAAATGTGGTGGTCCAGCCCCTGCCTAAGAAACTATCCTTGGATGCTGACTCCTCAGCCAGCTATTGATCTGTCTCTCTCTCCCTTTTTGGGTAAGGTTATTGAATGGGTGGCTGCCCGGCAGCTCTAGGCTCACCTTGATGCTATCGGATTTCTGGACCCGTTTCAGTCAGGTTTTCATTGGGGGTATGGCATGGAGATTGAGCTTGTGGCCTTGGTCGATGTGACCTGCGCCTTGAGATGTACGAGGGGCATTCTACCCTGTTGATCTTTAGAATTTTCAGTGATCTTTGATACAGTTATGAGGTGGTGTTTACATGACTGCAGGACCTGGCGAGAGTGTGCAGGACTGCTCTTGGGTGGCTCCGTTCCTTCCTCTTGGGGAGTTCCCAGCAGGTGGTGATGGTCGATTGCTCATCATCTCCTCGGGACCTCCCCTGTGGAGCCCTTCAGGATTTTATTCTGTCTCCTCTTTTTCAATGAATGTCTGAGGCCACTGAGCAAGGTCATTCGGAGGTTTGAGGTAAGATGCCAACAATATGCTTTTGGATCCCTTGCTGTACCTGGAGTATCGGGTTGCAGCAGTGGCCAGGAGCGCTTTTCACCAACTCCATATGGTGAGGAGGCTGCAGCCTTTTCTTTCTGACTCTGATCTGGCGACTGTCATCCATACTTCCATCACCTTGAGGCTAGATTACTGTAGTGCACACTCTGTGGGGCTGCCCTTGATTGCTATTCAGAAACTGCAGCTGGTGCAGAACGTGGTGACTTGGCTCCTTTCAGGGACAAGTCACCGGAAGTCCATTACACCAGTGCTCTGAAGTCTGCACTGCTTACCTATAGCTTTCTGGGCTCGATGCAAGGTGCTGGTTTTGATCTTTAAAACCCTAAACCTCTGGACCTCGTATATCTGAGACATCGCCTGGCATACCATGTTCCGTTGTGGCCCCTATGGTCGTTTGGGGGCACCCTCTTACAGGTTCAATTTACTACCCTTGTCTGTGGGATGGGGGTGTGCATGAGGACAGTCTCGGTTGCTGCCTCGATTCTGTGGAACTCCTTCCCCCCGGAGGTTCATTTAAGCCCCTGCATTGGAATTTTCTGGAGGTGGTGCAGGACTTCCTTACTTGAAAAAGTGTTTGGTGGGCGGGGATAAATAAGGGTTGGTTTGGGGGTGGGGTTGGAGAAGAGGGATTTGAGGGGAGGGTGTGGGACCTTTTAAGGGATTTTATACTTTTTACTGTCGTATTATTGACTGTCAGCTGCTCTGAACTATTGTGGGAAAGGCAGCATATAAATTGAAATAAATAAATGCCCATGTCCTTATAGGGGCCCTAACTGGGACATGAACCTGGCCCACCACAGCCTTGCTATACCACTGACACAGGTGAAGATGGAGTTAGTCTCTTCATACTAGCATCAACAGCCATGTGACATGGAGGATCTGCTTTTCCGGTTTGAAGTGTTGTTTGGATGAGAGTAAATGCCCTGTTTTCTGCAGATGCTCTGTTGCGTAGACAGTTGTCTGTTAGGAGCTGTAATTAGACATCCAACTTGCTCCATACCCTTGTTATCTCTTGGCTTATGTCCTGTACCTCCTTTTTGCATCTTTGATGTCTCTCCTCAGGGCAAAAAACAGGGTATTTTATTTGTTTTCTGAAGCACTTAGCACGCTTTAGCTGTTACGAAATAATAATATGTCTTGAGTGTTCAAGCGACAACAATTTTCAGTGGCTACTACTTATCTGGGTCAGGTCTGAACCCATGGCCTGTTCAAAGGAGGATATCCCTTTGACATACCCTTAGCCAAGCAGTGTCTTTAACTTAAAAATACAAATTCTGTGTTTCACCCACAAATATATACTTGCCAAATTGTCCGTTAGGGCATTTGCCCGCATTGTACAGTGCCAGGTACATTGCTGGCACTATATAAACAATACAAATTAAAAAATAAATAAAATTTCCACATTTTGACTCATGTGGAATAGAAGGCTACTGTCACTTCAGAAAGTGCCGCCAGATGGTGTTGAGAGTTAGCCTAGGCTGTGATTTGGAAAGATCCCCAGGTTACAGCCTGGGCTAAGTGCCAACAACGCCTGGGGAATGGCTGCCCAACCGGATGTAAAGTGTGCCATTCCGGATGAATGGCTGGTTTACTTAATTTGGTCGAGGTTCCCCCAGTGCTGGATGTGATGGTAGCTACCATGGCTGCCTATCAGCCAGGGGCCAGGGCTGCTGCCCAGCCACCATAACGGTGGTTTGGTGGCCAGGTCGAATTCTGGCTGGAGTGCACTACCTGGAGAAGGCCATGACGGCGGCGGGAGCCATCACATCTGAAAACACCCATTGTATCATGACATTAGTGCTTTTCTCCAAAAGTGAAATACTTTAATGATATTGTAGAGCCGCTTTCGGCTGTATAATTAAAGTAGCTTGCACTCCCTGTTAAAATAATGAAAATTCTACTTATAAAATTGAGATGATTTATCTTATCACTGTGAAAGTTTGTAAGATGTGGATTGCTTTTGTGGGGGGTACACGCTGTATGCGCGAATGGGATGAAAAACAAGCGTTAGACATCTGAATTTTGGAGGCAGAACTGCGTCTTCCCTTTTTGTAACTTTTTCTCTTGGCAGGCAAAAATGTCTGTCTGGAGGTGTCGACGTGTCAAAAAAGTCATTTCCTGAGTTTGGATTTTTAAATTGGTCATGAAGTTTTTAAGTACCTGTGTTATCCAATAGAGAGAGTGAGATCTTAAAATAACATCAAGATGTATGTGAGATCATACATACAACAAACATGTATATCTTATGTACATCTCCTTGTATACTGTCCTGTAGAAGAGAATGGGTATCAGTGTGTAGGATCTGTAGGGGTGTGCAGAAGGCACCACTATTATTTTTTGTTTTAGTTTTCATTTTTGTTTACAAAGCCCCCTTGATTTTTGTCAGACCATATTGTTTTTTGGGCGTTCATTTTTTAAAAATTAATTTTTTAAAAAATTGCAGTGCATGCGCAAAATGGCCACTGGGCCATTCTGCCCATGTGCAGGCCTTTTCTAAAATGGTGCTGGCAGCATCAGTGTCACTTTAGGAAAGGGTGCATATGTGTAGAACGGTCCAGTGGCCATTTTGCTCATGCACAGTGATTTTTTTTTGGTTAAAAAAAAAATGAAATAATTTCTTTTAAAACACTGCAATTGGGCATAATGACTGCTGGGTCCATTCTGCACATGTGCACCCTTTTCCAAAATGGTGCTGTTAGGATTGGTGCCATTTTGGAAAAGTGCAGCCAGTTTGCACATACACAGATTGCCTGCCCTTTTCCAAAATGGCGCTAATGCTGCCATTTTGGAAAAGGGTACACATGTGTAAAAAGCCCCCAGCATCCATTATACGCATGTGGTGATTTTTTAGTTGTTGTTGTTGTTAAAGTAAATGGGGAAAAAAACAGATGAAATCAAACAATTTTTTGCTTCATTCATTTTCATAACTAACAGAAAATGTTAGTATGCACACCCCTAGTACATGGGTAGAGAGGTTATTCTATGTAGATGCTACATATACGAATACCCATTCTCTTCTTTTCTTTATGAGAGGGTAGAGGGAGATGTAAATAAAACATACATACATTTGCTGTATGTATAATTCATCTATGTGCACAGATTGTATTTTCTATGAGGGGGTTTTAAGTCAGAACTCCTGGGTTCTGTAGGATGGGAGTGGAGTGGGGGAGGATGGTTCTCTGGGAACTGCAGGCTGCGCTACAGTGTCATTTAATGGAAGCTGAACTAGGACCGTTTACAGTGACATAAATACTGCTGGGGAAGAGGCAGCAGCCATGGGCTTGTTTCTTGTTGCACTGGTGGGTCCTGAAGCCAAGGGGCCAAAGCTGCATAGCAACTGGGACAGGCTGCCGCAGCTTCCTCACTCTTGAGAGAAGTTCCCTTGCTAAAAGTCCTGAAAATTCCCAGACAGTCCCCAAAAGTCCTGCCAATCTGGTCTATTTTTTTCCACATTGGTGGTACTGTAGAAGGGGGAATTTAGTGTATTCACTGTTCCAAAACCATGGAAATTCTAGGATAATTTCTCCTAAACAAAAAAGTAAAAAAAAAAAGTGAAGGCTCCTACAAATTCACTCATGCTCCAGAAAGCACAAGAATTGTAAGTTTTAAGGCTCCTGTCTTCCATGCCATGTAAGCAGTTCTGTTGTCCAGTCTCGCATATTGTTCTCACTTACAACTTGGTCTCCATGCACCTGAACTTTGCTTAGGTTGGTGGCAATACTGTGAAGCTGGGGACAGAAAGCTCCTCCCTGCCCTGTTACTTTGATCCCTGTCTCCGCTGTAGCCCAAAGTTACCTTCCACCCCAACTGTTCCAAAGGTGTGTCCCTGAATACATATCACCCATCTCTCAGCCTTCTCTCCCCATACACACCCTCCCAGCACTTGGGTGTCCCCTCCACATAAACACACCGCTCCCCACCCCTGGCTGACAGCCTTGTTCCCCCATATACATCATCCCAGCATATGGCTGCCCATTCTCCATACACACACTACTTCCCACCCCTATCTACCCCTAGCCTTGTCTCACAGTATACATCCTGTTCTATTACACCGCCCCCAGTACTTGGATGTTCTGTTGTCCCCAACCCAACTGAAAGTGCATACAAAAAAACATACACTTCACCTCTATCGGTAGCTGTCCCCCAAACCTTGTACCTAAATACACATCACCCAGATCTCCCCCCCATCACCTGGGTACCCCATCCCCATACAACACTGCTCCTCACTCCTGGCTGCCCCCTATCCATCTCTGTGAGTACACATCACCCACCTCTCATGCTTGCCCCTTCATATACACCCCTCCCCAGTACTTGTTTGTCCATTGCTGATACATATACTCCCCCCCCCCCCCCCCCCTTGCCTGCCTCCCAACCATGTCTGTGCACATACATCACTAATTTTTCAGCCTTGTCCCCCATAAACACTCTCCTGGCACATGGAGAGTGTTTATGGGGGACAAGGCTGGCACGATACAGACGCTTCCCTGCTACTTGGCTGCCCCCAGTCTCGTCTCCCTGTTCACATCCACCAAACCTGTTCCCTCCAGGTACTGGGGAGGGGCTCCCCAGTACTCAGCTGTTCCATTCTCCCAAACCCAAATGGGGGTATCTGTGCAGAATTTAGTAGGGGTGTGCAGAAGGCACTTCTACTATTTTTGTTTTAGTTTTAATTTTTGTTTACAAAAACCCGTTGATTTTTGTAAATGACCCTATTGTGTCTTGGGGGTTTCATTTTTTAATAATTAATAAAAATAATATACTGCATATACAGAAAGCAGAGCTGCCCCCTGAACTACAGTTGTAATGGGTACTAAAATAGTATCTCTGGGTAATGCCCACATTTTTGGGCACCCAAAGGGCTACCAGAGGACCCATCGGGTGCCCACCGCCCCAAAATGCAGGCATCATTCAGAGAAACTGACACGCCTAACAGCCCCAGCTTGTCAGTTTCAAAGACTATCCGGTGCCTCCCCCCTCCCCCAAACAGCACACCTCAGCTGAAAGGCACTGTGGGGGATGGGAAAGCAGCCTTTGAAAGTGACAGGTCCCAGCCAGAACCAGTGCAGTGATGTCAGATGAGGCCTGTCACTTTCAAAGGCCAGCTGCTGCATTCAAGGAGCCCATCTGGTCCCGTTCAGGCAACTATGGGGCCGGATCGATTCAGGCAACCCATTTCATTTGGGGTGCCCAATTGCAGCTGTACCTGGACCTCCTGTCCCTGGGTTCAGTGTTTCCCTCAACACGCAGAGAAACAGGATTGGGGCTGAAAGACCAATGCAAAGTGTGGGTGCATAGAGCTAAAGTTGTAAGAGAGCACAATATGTGAGACTACATGGTATTTACTGCTTACATGGTGAGCAAGTTAAGGTGGGAGCTTTAACCTACAATTTCCATGCTTTTTGGAGCACGGTTCAGTTTTAAGGTCCTTAACTCTTGTACCAAAAGTTTTTGATCTTATAATTGTACTCTTAGTTACAGGATTTATCCTTTTATAATGTTTAGTGCAGTTCTCTTCTTGTACTAATACTTAGTGTTACCTTTGTTTAGTCTTGTTTATCATCTTTTACTTTAGTGACTTTCTCGAACAGTAAATGATGCAGTATCTATCAGAGTGCATGTCCTCCAGGTTAAGTCACAAAAATATGCCAGAAGATGTGAATTGAAATCCAGAGGTGAGAGGCAGCTCTAGCCTAACATGTTCCATTATTGTGGTGTATGAAAGTTAATGGGATCTAGGCATTTCAGTTACTTTATTTATTTATTTTATTTCAATATTTTTATGCCATCTCTCCAACATCTAGTAGCTTGAGGTGGCTTACAAATATAAAATATTAAAAAACATACAAAACTATAAAACCAATAAATAAACCAAACAGAGTATCAAATAGGGGGTGCCACAGAATAAAACAGAAAACCTACCCTGCCCTACCCTCCCATCCCATCACCCTTGCCGAAGACCCAGCGGAACAGCCAAGACTTGCAATAATGACGGAAAAAGGTGACGTCCAGGGCCATCTGGGCCTCTGCTGGAACGGAGTTCCACAGCCTAGGTGCGGCCACCAAGAATGCCCTCTCTATAGTCGCCCCCCGAGCAACCTGGGGGATATCAGGAAGGGCGCTCCCGGCGGACCGCAGGGGCCAATCCAGAGCACGGAGGGTGAGGCGGTCCCGTAGGTAGGTGGGACCCAGGCCATTAAGGTAAGAATCAACACCTTGAATTTGGGCCCGGAAGACTACAGGCAGCCAGTGCAGAGCATGAAGCACTGGCGTAATGTGCTCATGGAGGCCTGTCCCCGTAAGAAGGCAGCCCGTCCCCTTTAGATGCTTTGACTCTTTTTATAGCAATCTTATTTTACCTTGGACCTTTCAGTTACAATAACTAATGTAATAATAATAATAAGAAAATAAATAAAAAAGCTTGATATTTAATGAAAGGGACCAAAAGATATGGAAGACAGTGGGCAGAAAGCTAGTGGGCAGAAAGCTAGAGATGGATGCATTGTTAGATATACCAGAAGTCTAGCCCATGCATTGAGAATGGCAGTATTACCTGTGGCTTCCAGCTGAGACATCACCTGGGATACTTGGTTTGGAATTTAGGAACCCCAGTGGAAGAAATGTTGTCAAGTTTGTAGGAATGTATAGGAGATCAGCAGTGGTGATTAAAATGCTGGAAGTATTGATTTAGAAGGATAGACTGAAAGTTAACCACATTCTTTTCAACTTCTTGAATGCTAATGGGAAATTTAACAGATGACACATACTTGAAGCATTTGAAAGCAACCAAACAGGGAGTTGGGACTAGATAACCTGCAACTTAGTGATTCTGTGATAGCCAGGTGGGGGCGAGAGATGTTTAGTGCTGCATAATAGAATATTGCTAAAATTGGTAGACAAAAAGTGAGAGAGAAGGTGGATATTGAGAAATATTCTTGACTTTAAGGAACACTTATTGCATTGTAAGAAAGATGGAATAGACAGAGGTTCCCAAACTGCATTGTGGGGTCATGCTATATGTGGATGGGGTTGTGAACATAATTTTTGACTTTTTTGCATGTCTTTGTTTTCTGGGGTCATAATAATTTTGAGTCTCAATGTGGTCACATAGATAAAATTCTGGGAACCACTGGAATTGAAGATATTCTTCTAATGTGGTACACTGCCTTTAAGGAATATAGTTATTCAAAACTTTCATATGCCCCCCACACCTGGAACTCCCTCCCTGCCCACATCCACCTTGCCCCCTCCCTTCATACCTTCAAATCCCTCCTCAAGACCCACCTCTTTTGCTCTGTTCTCCCCGACTCCTCACTCCCCTCACCTAACTCCTGCTGATACCTTCCATCCAGTACAATTGGTTACCTGAGGTCTGTGTACTCGTATCCTCACCACACGGACCAGCCAACCATCGTTCTTGATGTAGCACATGCACCTGGGGCCTCATCTTTGTGAATGTTACACCCCTTCTCTCACTCTGTTCCCCTTCCTTCGTATCTTCTCTCCCCCCCCCCCCCCCTGGTCTCTCAGATAGTAAGCCCTAGGGCAGGGACCTGCTATTTCAGCCATTAGCGTGCTCTGGTTGGTCCCAGTCTCTGCTTGTAGCCATTGATGGGGTTTCTCTGTGTGGGTGGTTGAGGTGTAGCAGGTTGTGCAGTGGTGCAGAAAGTTGGACTAGATGACCTTTGAACCACCTTCCAGCCTTGTGACTCTGACTCTAGACATCTGTATACTAATGCAAGGAGTCCGGGTAACAAAATGGAAGAACTTTAATTGTTGGTAGAGGTGGTAAAACCAGATGATATAGGGATAACTGAAACTTGGTGGAATAATAGTCATGACTGGAATAGAGAACTGAAGGATATATATTACTTAGGAAAGGTAGGAATAATGGTAAAGGGGGAGGAGTAGCATTATACATCAATAACAAGATTTAGGCTGGAAGTTTAGAAGGTTTTTAACCATCAGAGCAATGAACTACTGGAATAAGCTTTGAGGGGTAGTTGTGGGAGCAAAGACTCTGAATAGCTTCAAAACAGAGTTGGATAAATTTGACACCTAACTTGTGAGGTGTTGTTTATTTGATGCTACAGGAGGAATTCCCCCACCCCCTCAAGAATACATGTTGGGGTTTTAGTTCCTTCCAGCTCTGTAAATCTATGAAAGAGACCAGTTGACAAAGTAAGGAATATAAGTAAGCAGCTTTCCAGCTTGCTAACTATGCTTGGGCACATTTATGCGAGTCTCCTCTTCTACTTGTTTAATTTCATGCAGGAGATAATTGCTGCACCTCTCCATTCTTCCCACATTTTAGAGATGTGCAGGACGGATTTAGCACCATAATTAAAACCCTACAATTGCAGGTTATTTATAAATCAGTAGTGGAAGATCCTGAAAGGAAATCTATTCATTTTGTTAAGAAAACTGAGGGAAGCAGTTTGTGCTGGGTTTTCATCTCCTCTGAATGCTAGTTTTTAATTTTTCAAGTACAGAAAAGTTTCCTGCTTCTTCCCCAGACTTGATCGAAAGGTGCACGAGTCTGAAATTTACCTTACTGCAGAACATTAACTTCTTTTTCTGGTTTTGATCTTTTAACTTTCCTGATATGTTCCTTGCTTGGTCTAAGAAATTAAGAAGTTTTGATTTTGCATTTTTAATTAGATTAACCTACTTGCTGTAGAAACTGTCTCTTATACACATCTAGATGTGTATAAGAGACAGCTCCATATTCGCCCCCCCCGAGCAACCTGGGGGATATCAGGAAGGGCGCTCCCGGCGGACCGCAGGGGCCAATCCAGAGCACGGAGGGTGAGGCGGTCCCGTAGGTAGGTGGGACCCAGGCCATTAAGGTAAGAATCAACACCTTGAATTTGGGCCCGGAAGACTACAGGCAGCCAGTGCAGAGCATGAAGCACTGGCGTAATGTGCTCATGGAGGCCTGTCCCCGTAAGAAGGCAGCCCGTCCCCTTTAGATGCTTTGACTCTTTTTATAGCAATCTTATTTTACCTTGGACCTTTCAGTTACAATAACTAATGTAATAATAATAATAAGAAAATAAATAAAAAAGCTTGATATTTAATGAAAGGGACCAAAAGATATGGAAGACAGTGGGCAGAAAGCTAGTGGGCAGAAAGCTAGAGATGGATGCATTGTTAGATATACCAGAAGTCTAGCCCATGCATTGAGAATGGCAGTATTACCTGTGGCTTCCAGCTGAGACATCACCTGGGATACTTGGTTTGGAATTTAGGAACCCCAGTGGAAGAAATGTTGTCAAGTTTGTAGGAATGTATAGGAGATCAGCAGTGGTGATTAAAATGCTGGAAGTATTGATTTAGAAGGATAGACTGAAAGTTAACCACATTCTTTTCAACTTCTTGAATGCTAATGGGAAATTTAACAGATGACACATACTTGAAGCATTTGAAAGCAACCAAACAGGGAGTTGGGACTAGATAACCTGCAACTTAGTGATTCTGTGATAGCCAGGTGGGGGCGAGAGATGTTTAGTGCTGCATAATAGAATATTGCTAAAATTGGTAGACAAAAAGTGAGAGAGAAGGTGGATATTGAGAAATATTCTTGACTTTAAGGAACACTTATTGCATTGTAAGAAAGATGGAATAGACAGAGGTTCCCAAACTGCATTGTGGGGTCATGCTATATGTGGATGGGGTTGTGAACATAATTTTTGACTTTTTTGCATGTCTTTGTTTTCTGGGGTCATAATAATTTTGAGTCTCAATGTGGTCACATAGATAAAATTCTGGGAACCACTGGAATTGAAGATATTCTTCTAATGTGGTACACTGCCTTTAAGGAATATAGTTATTCAAAACTTTCATATGCCCCCCACACCTGGAACTCCCTCCCTGCCCACATCCACCTTGCCCCCTCCCTTCATACCTTCAAATCCCTCCTCAAGACCCACCTCTTTTGCTCTGTTCTCCCCGACTCCTCACTCCCCTCACCTAACTCCTGCTGATACCTTCCATCCAGTACAATTGGTTACCTGAGGTCTGTG
The DNA here is from genome assembly GCA_003113815.1 of Sphenodon punctatus. Lineage (NCBI taxonomy): Eukaryota > Metazoa > Chordata > Lepidosauria > Sphenodontia > Sphenodontidae > Sphenodon > Sphenodon punctatus. Next base: position 154,187 of record QEPC01011547.1, read on the forward strand.
TACTCGTATCCTCACCACACGGACCAGCCAACCATCGTTCTTGATGTAGCACATGCACCTGGGGCCTCATCTTTGTGAATGTTACACCCCTTCTCTCACTCTGTTCCCCTTCCTTCGTATCTTCTCTCCCCCCCCCCCCCCCTGGTCTCTCAGATAGTAAGCCCTAGGGCAGGGACCTGCTATTTCAGCCATTAGCGTGCTCTGGTTGGTCCCAGTCTCTGCTTGTAGCCATTGATGGGGTTTCTCTGTGTGGGTGGTTGAGGTGTAGCAGGTTGTGCAGTGGTGCAGAAAGTTGGACTAGATGACCTTTGAACCACCTTCCAGCCTTGTGACTCTGACTCTAGACATCTGTATACTAATGCAAGGAGTCCGGGTAACAAAATGGAAGAACTTTAATTGTTGGTAGAGGTGGTAAAACCAGATGATATAGGGATAACTGAAACTTGGTGGAATAATAGTCATGACTGGAATAGAGAACTGAAGGATATATATTACTTAGGAAAGGTAGGAATAATGGTAAAGGGGGAGGAGTAGCATTATACATCAATAACAAGATTTAGGCTGGAAGTTTAGAAGGTTTTTAACCATCAGAGCAATGAACTACTGGAATAAGCTTTGAGGGGTAGTTGTGGGAGCAAAGACTCTGAATAGCTTCAAAACAGAGTTGGATAAATTTGACACCTAACTTGTGAGGTGTTGTTTATTTGATGCTACAGGAGGAATTCCCCCACCCCCTCAAGAATACATGTTGGGGTTTTAGTTCCTTCCAGCTCTGTAAATCTATGAAAGAGACCAGTTGACAAAGTAAGGAATATAAGTAAGCAGCTTTCCAGCTTGCTAACTATGCTTGGGCACATTTATGCGAGTCTCCTCTTCTACTTGTTTAATTTCATGCAGGAGATAATTGCTGCACCTCTCCATTCTTCCCACATTTTAGAGATGTGCAGGACGGATTTAGCACCATAATTAAAACCCTACAATTGCAGGTTATTTATAAATCAGTAGTGGAAGATCCTGAAAGGAAATCTATTCATTTTGTTAAGAAAACTGAGGGAAGCAGTTTGTGCTGGGTTTTCATCTCCTCTGAATGCTAGTTTTTAATTTTTCAAGTACAGAAAAGTTTCCTGCTTCTTCCCCAGACTTGATCGAAAGGTGCACGAGTCTGAAATTTACCTTACTGCAGAACATTAACTTCTTTTTCTGGTTTTGATCTTTTAACTTTCCTGATATGTTCCTTGCTTGGTCTAAGAAATTAAGAAGTTTTGATTTTGCATTTTTAATTAGATTAACCTACTTGCTGTAGAAAAGAAACAAGTATGTATTGTTCTGTGAGCAAACACCAAACGTTTTATGGATAAAGATTAAACTGTTCAGAAATTTTCCAGGAATTATTGGCCGCATAGAGGACAACACAAGTATTTCTACATATATACATACAGCTGTCTTGAACGTTGATTGCTATTTTTCTGTTCAGGTTGTCTAAAGTGTAAGCTTTCAGTAATAAAATTGTCAATGTAGCATGCGAAGATCACCCATTATGCTGTGTGTCTGGAATGCAAGCTAACATATCGCAGAGAACAGACTTGCATGTTGCAGTAGTATGTTCAGGAATTTTATTATTTTCAGGGATTTTTTTAATGGTCTTTGTTGCCCTGAATTATAGGTAAGTTGTTAGCTCCTGATTTTAGTGAGTTAAATGCATTCATTCCCATCAAGCTCATGTTATACACTGCTGTAGGCACACTATACTATAGTTCTAGGTGCTCTACAAATTTTACAGGCCATCTTTCAGCCAAGGGGCCCTTGGGCGTGGCCCTTGGTGGGGCCTAGGGTGAGAAACTATACCAGACATGGGGTGCTTTAGCTGGGCATATTAGTGTGGTGATTTGTGGGAGGTTAAGTGAGGGGGGTTATATTTGTAGTTTTGTGCTGGGAGATGGTTGGGAAATTAGGGAGGTGAAAATGGAAAGGGACTGGTTTAGGGGTGGTGGTGGTGGTGGAAGGTTTGGGGGCTATGAGGGCCTGGGTGGGTACCTTACCCCCCAGCCAGGGCAGGACAGCCAGAGGGAAGCTGGGGCGTGGGCCAGCTGGGGGAAGGGACATGACCACTGGGGTCATGATGGGTTATGCCCGCTATTGGGAGGATGTTAAATCAGTGAGGCAGGACAGGTGCTTGTTACCTGTCCTGCTCACTACCCCTCAAGCAGCTGAACAGGTGGCTCAGGATCGGAGGACCCCTGACCATGTTCTGATGCTGTTAAATGTGAGGTCAGTAGTTAATAATTTATTTATTTATTTTATTTATTTATTTATTTTATAGATTTTTATCCCGCCCCATCCTGCAATGCAGCTCGGGGCGGCTAACAACAATAAAATCATTAAAACAATTTAAAATACAAATATAAAATATACCAATAAAACAGGGCAGAGTCCAATAATAAATAAATACAACGGTGGGGGATTAAAAATCACCCCCCCCCACCCTCCCTCCCAAAGGCCTGGGCAAACAGCCAGGTCTTACAGTTCCGCCGAAATGTCAAAAGGCTTGGGGCCAGGCGAGCTTCCTCCGGAAGGGAGTTCCACAGCCGCGGCCCTACCACCGAGAATGCCCGCTCCATCGTGGCCCCCCGCTTAACACGGGGGACCTCCAGGAGGGCACCCCCGGCAGACCGCAGGAGCCGTTCCGGGGCGCGAAGGGCGAGGCGGTCCCTAAGGTAAGAGGGGCCAAGGCCGTATAGGGCTTTATAGATCATCACTAGGACCTTGAACTTGGCCCGGCACACTATCGGCAGCCAGTGCAGCGCTCGGAGCACCGGTGTAATGTGCTCCCGGCGACCCGTCCCCGTAAGAAGACGAGCCGCCGCATTCTGCACCAGCTGCAGCCTCCGGGCCAAGAACAAGGGAAGCCCCACGTAGAGCGCGTTACAGTAGTCGAGCCGCGAGGTGACGAAGGCATGGATGAGGGAGGCCAGGTCCGGGCCAGAGACATACGGACGCAGCCTACGTACCAGATAAAGCTGGCGGAAGGCAGCCTTAGCGACTGCCTCCACCTGCCGCTCCAGCCGCAGGTCTGCGTCCAATATGACCCCCAGACTCCGGACCTGCTGAGCTACAGGGGGGCAAACCCCCCCAACCAGGGGGGCCACCACCCCCTTCGCCCTCCCCACCACCATCACCTCCGTCTTATCTGGGTTGAGCTTCAGTCTGCTCCGCCGCATCCAATCCGCCACGGCCTCCAAACATTGGGATAGCACCGAGACAGCAGGGTCTGGGTCAGTAGAAAACGAGAGGTACAGCTGAGTATCATCAGCATACTGGTGACATCGCACCCCGAACCCTCTCACGACCTCCCCCAAGGGCTGCATATAGATGTTAAATAATAATGGAGACAAGATCGATCCCTGCGGAACGCCACACGGTAAGGCGCGGGGGCTCGATGTTTCCTCCCCCAACACCACCCGCTGGCTCCTCCCCGAGAGGAATGAACGGAACCATTCAAGAACAGTCCCGTCCAGACCCCCCCGGTCACGCAGTCGTCTCAACAGCAGCCCATGGTCCACGGTGTCAAAAGCGGCCGAGAGATCGAGCAGGATGAGAAATGTCGAACATCCCGCATCCATCTCCCGGCGGAGGTCGTCCACCAAGGCCACCAACGCCGTCTCGGTGCCATAGCCGGGGCGGAACCCAGATTGAAAAGGGTCAAGGAGCCCGATATTATCTAGATGAGCCTGGAGCTGGAGCGCCACTGCCCGCTCAATAACCTTCCCTAAAAAGGGAAGGTTAGAGACAGGTCGGTAGCTGGCGAGCGCATCTACGTCCAGCGATGTTTTTTTCAGCAGGGGGCGCACCACAGCCTCTTTTAAGCACGGCGACAACCTCCCCTGCCGAAGGGACGCAATAAGGTGACAACTGTCAAGGAATTGATCCTGGACCATTCAGCCAACCTCGTATGTATTATGGACACATGGCTGGACACTGGGTCAGGGCCTATTTTGGTTGTTCTTGTTCCAGCTGTGTATTCTGTGCAGCATCAGCCACAGGCAGAGGGATTGGGGTGGGGGGGCCATGTAGCCATGATTTTTAGGTAGTCATGGCCTGTTTGGAGGTATACGGTGCAATCCATATTGGGTATTGAGGGTCTCCGTCTGGTGATTGATTTGGCAGGGGGCAGGTTGGGAGTGCTGCTTGTTTACCGTGCGTCTACCTGTATGGCAGCCTCCCTACATGCTCTAGCAGAGTTGGTATCGGGTGGTGCTGCAGTCCCTGAAGACAATAGTCCTGGGGGACTTTAATATCCACGCTGATACCAACCTTGGGGGAGTGGAGCATGAGTTCATGGCTACCATGGCAACCATGGATCTGTCCTAGATCGTCATCACCCCGACACACCAGGGGGGACATACCTTAGACCTTGTGTTTTGCTCTGGCCTTGAGGCGGGGGTTCCATTCGTGGGGGAGATCTCAGCTGTGCCCTTGTCATTGACAGATCATTACCTCCTGCAGGCTGGCTCTCTCCTGCTGCACATCTGCCCCCAGAAGGCTGCAGAACCAATTTGAATGGTTCGCTCTAGGAGACTGATGGAACCGGAGCGGTTCTGGAAGGCTCTGGGTGAGAGATCCTCTGACCTTGATGACCGTCGCATCAATGACTTCGTTGTATTGTGCAATACTCTGCTGATGGAGGCCATCGATTGGACAGCTCCTAGGCATCCACTTCCTGGGTGACAGCACCATAGGCCTCCTTGGTTCTCTGAGGAGCTGCAAATGCTGAAGTGGGAGGGGTAGTGGTTGGAGTGATGGTGGCATCCTTGTGCTGAAGCTGACAGATTGCGGCATAGAGCTAGTTTATGAGCCTATGCCGTGGCTATGCGAGCAGAGTTTTTTGCTACCCTCCTAGTAGCCACAAAATTCCGTCCAGTGGAGCTTTTCCGGGTGGTGTAGGGCTGGTCTGTCTGGCCCCCCTCTTACTACACCGCACTTACTACATTGTGGAAACCAGAGGTTATGGAAGCCCTGCTGTGTCTTAGTTTGTAGGATCAATTTCAGTCGGTGACACCCGCCTAGGTGGAGGGTGTTCTGGGAGCAGTCAGGGCCACTTCTTGTGAATTAAGTCTGTGCCCATTCTTGTTGGTTAAGGCCTGCTGGGAGACATTGGGGCTGCTGCTGACTGGGGTGGTCAATGCCTCCCTCGGGGAGGGGAGGGTGCCGGGCTGTCTTAAAGAGGCGGTGGTGTGGATCCTGCTCAAGAAACCATTGCTTGACATTGATTTCCTCACCAGCTATTGGCCAGTCTCTAACCTTCCCTTTTTAGGGAAGGTTATTGAATGGGTAGTGGCCTGGCAGCTGCAGGAGCAGCTGGATCATGTCAGTTTTCTAGATCCCTCAGACTGCACTTGTGGCATTGGTTGATGACCTATGCTGGGAATTAGATCAGGGTCATTTGACCGTGCTGATTCTATTAGATCTGTCGGTAGCATTTGATACTGTTGACCACGAGATGTTGGTGACGTGCCTGCGGGCCCCTGCAGGGGTGGGTGGGACAGTTCTTTTTTTATTTTATTTTTTATTTTATATAAAATGTTTATCCCGCCCCTCCTGCCCACAGGGCAGACTGGGACGGCGAACAACAAATATAAAAAACATTAAAACAATAAAACATTTAAAACCGTTAAAAAATCCCACATTATGAAGGGAAAGAAAACTCCCCTTCCCCCCCCCCCCAACCCCTACCCCTCATCAAAGGCTTGGAGGAATAGCCAAGTCTTAAATAAATGTTGAAATAACAGGAGAGTGGGGGCCAACTGAGCCTCCTCCGGGAGTGAATCCCACAGCACAGGGGTGGTCACCAAAAAAGATCTAACATCGGTGCCCACCCGCCTCAT
>QEPC01011547.1:173744-215619 GCA_003113815.1 Sphenodon punctatus
TGTGTACAGTTCATACAATGAAGTAAATAATCTGAGTGTATACATTATACAATTCGTTGTACACAATGAAGTTATGTGGAAACAGACTTAAATTACTCTGACAAAATTGTTCCTTGTCAAATTATGAAAATAAAATAGTTTCATAATTATAAAATGTGCAAGTTTAGTTATTGAAAAAAATGAATATATATATATATATATATATATATAATTTAATGATACTTGTAGATAGATACTTGGAAAGCAACTGAACAGCACAACTCTCAAGGAAGCTCTGGATCCCAGGAGGATGCAGTGGATCAATAACTTAATAATTTTTTGTAGATATAGATTGATAAACAGAGGTAGATGGAAAGATAAAAAGCTGATGCTGGAGCTAGACGTTTTGGCTTCCGCCATCGTCAGTAGAACACTGGGTTTCAAATGGTGCCCAGAGATAGGTGACAGTTAGAGGAATGCTGTGGTCTGAAAATTCCAAGGCTAGCTAGGTAACTCCTGCAGAAGTGGCAAAAAGCAGAAGGCAAACTCTTCTTAGTTATTACCTTCCAAATTGAGGCCATGCGGTTTTAAGGTGTTAAGTCTATAGATCCAGAAGTTCTCCCTTTTATCCAGCATCACAGGGTTTGGTAGGTGTTCATTGGGAAATATTTCTAAATCTGATAGCTCCTGATCTTCTAAATTAAAGTGTTTAGCAACAGGTGGTTGTATTTTTTTGGTCAGGAGAGCAGATTTATTATTCCTAATGCAGGTACGCAGATCTGTGGTGGTTTTACCAACATATTGTATGTGGCAACCTGAGTGTTTGCATTGAATGATGTAAATAACATTGCTGGTTTAACAGGTTAGATTCTGCCTGATGATGTAGGTCTTGTTGGTAGTTGTGCTCTTGAAAGCGGTTGGTAGTTGTGCTCTTGAAAGCGGTTGTTTTTCTAAGATAAGAGCAGGTGATGCATGGGTTAGATGAGCAGGGATGAGAGCCAGGATTGTCAACAGTTGGTGTGAGTTTGGCTCTGACTAGTAGTTTGCATAGTTTGAGTGGTTGTCAAAAAGCAATGACCGGGGATTTGCTGAATACTTTTTTGAGATGTTCTGAATTGTCAATCAAGAGGTAGCTTTCTTTGATGGCCAGCTTAGGGTAGGGGTTTTAAATGCATTTTCTTTGACTTCCCTCATTTTACTGTTAATTGATTTTTATTATTGTATTTTACTTTTTTAATTGAATATTTGTTTATATTTTGATTAGCCACTTCGAGCTGCCTTGGGTGGGAGAGGCAGGATATAAAATTTTATATAAATAAATAAACCCCTAACCATTGGCTGTATTTGGCCTCCAGGCCTGGAGCTCCCTAATCCTGCTTTATATACTTTACTTTTTTAATTGAATATTTGTTTATATTTTGATTAGCCACTTCGAGCTGCCTTGGGTGGGAGAGGCAGGATATATAATTTTATATAAATAAATAAACCCCTAACCATTGGCTGTATTTGGCCTCCAGGCCTGGAGCTCCCTAATCCTGCTTTATATACTTTATCATGTTGTCTGAAGAGTGGCCACGCATAAGAAAATGACATCTTGGGAACAGAATACTGCAAGTGCATGAGCACAAATAAAACACTGAATAAAACCAGAGGGGTTTTGTTTCCCAGGAGCTCATCTTCCATTGATCTCCTTTAGCCAAGACAGCCTGGCTGGAACTCTGTAGAGGAAATGATCTCGGCTCCTTTCCCAGCGGTTTTCCTGGAGTCAGAGGTGCTGTTGCTGATTCTTAATAACAGGGAGAAGAAGAAACTAGCCAGAGGGTGCAAACACATGAGACATTATCCCACTTTGGGCAATATTAACATGCAATGCAGTAGCTCATACGACCGGTAGTCACCAGTTGTTCACTCTGCCTCAGAGCAGGCAGACCGCTACTGCCCTCCAAAAAAGCCTGGGGATGCGGTGCATTATAACGCTGCCCAAAGTAGGATAACAGTGCCCATAGTGTAGTAGTAGTAAGTTTATGTACGGCCATAGGCCAAAAAACAATACAATAACATAAAATAGAAACTTATCTCAATGTGATAAACATCAATGCAACATAGGCAATAAAGATCTTAGTTTTCTAGTACAACAAATTAACATTTGATTGAAAAGAAAAGAAAAACAACTTGTCGTTGCGTCCACAATAGAGAGGCCATCAACAGACCTTGCTCCCTTTCGCTAAACAATAATGCCTTGCTCTTTCCGGGGCTTACTTTGGCAGAGCTTGACCCCTGATTGGAATTTTTCACAGGATGGACCAATTAGTTAACAAATCCGAATAAAACAGATAAAACCAGAATAAACCCTAATGAATCATAACAAATCATAATAAAGGTCAAGCATAAATAAAATTGAAACAAATAGTGACAGACTAAACAATCCCGAAGATGCAATATATCACCCTAGAGTATTTTTGTTGTTGTTGTTCCAACAAGCCAAAGCAAAAGCCATATTCACCCTCCTCCCAATATCTTTGTTGATACTAGCAAGAATATAGGCAATTTTCATATTAATATCCCAATGGGTTTTCCCTTTCAGAATATGATCCAAGTATTTCCCTCCTATACCTTCTGTTAATGGACACTCAAATAGGTAATGTACCGGTTCTTCTACTTTGGACTGACCACAAGAGCACTATCTTTCATTGTAGGGCACCTGTTTTAATCTCCCATCTAACACAGCAGATGACATCAACTGAAACCTCACTGTCAGTGCTCTGCGGATGGGGAAATTTGTCAAAGCTACCAGATATTGCTCCAAGTTGTATGAGGTCTTAAATCTATCATAAAAGGGGCTACTTTATTAGCAGAAGCAGCGTCCAAATCATTCCGGATGTAAACATCCTGCAAGCGGGACTGCCCATAGTGGGTTAATGGGCTGCCTCCCATGTGGCCGGGCCCATACAACCCTGCCATAAGTCAGGGTCTGATGATTGGGCCCAGAGAAGCGTGCTCCTCCAGACCACCTACCAGCTGATTGTGGAGGAGACATGCACTCTTTCCAGGCCCCCCCTCCCCTGTGATTAGCTGTTAGGCAGGTGGGACTCTCTCCCATGATCCTCTGTTTGGCAGCCAGGAAGAGTTCATACGCTCATCCCAGGCCACTTCTGCCATGACCAGCTGTAAGGAGAGTGTGAGGAGTACATGCTCCTCCAGCCCCCCCCCCCAACAGCTGCTTAGTGGCAGTGGGCCCAATCCTGCAGCACAGCAGGATTCTGGGCATGCAGCCTCATGTGGGCAGCTCCTTGTGAGGCGTGGAGGGCCTGATGATAGCCACAGGGGGGACGATCCTGTGGCCTGCTCTCCCTGCTGGCCAAAAGTGTGCTGACTGCAATTGCCTCTACCCTGTGGTAGGCAGGGGATCAAGCCCACCCCAGCTAATGTGGCTTTACCCAGGGTGTGTCATGTCAATGTATAGTGCTCCGTACATGGTCCTTAAGATGCTTCAGTTATCAAACCACATTAAGCAAATTCTACAAATTCTGTGCAAAAATAAACATAGAAACCTCTGAATGCAATGAAGAAATAGTACACTATGTAAGTCACTATATAAACTAAATTTTTAAGACAATGTGAATTAGTAACCAAGGTACTTTTTCTGCCTTAAAAAAAATCTATTCCGTAGTTTCAGTTTCATCATGTAAGCTCACTCCGCTTTGTGTATGAACACGATATAGATACACTAAATTACTGTTCATTCCATTGTAACTATAACTTCTAGTACCTCATCTTAATTGCTTTTAATACGAAATACTCTAAAATTGTTTGTTTCCAGGGTGCTGAGTAATCTTAAATGTATGACTAGAAGAACATTATTGCAAATTCAAAGGGATGGCTATTTCTTGATAACCAGCAAAGCATATTATTATAAGTGCTGGAAGATATGCAAGTGATCTTTGCTGTCTGTTGCATTGTCATTCTAAGCTTGCTGTGCTTTAGGTGATGGGAATTCCTTTGTATTGTTCTCTGGAAAAATAGCCTTGAACATACCAATTCTTTCTAGGAGGAAACTAATATTCTACAAAGTAACTTCAGTTTTCATTCATCAAATGTGAGAGATGTTTTTCTGTTATCTGGGTGGATGCAATTCAAGCAAACAATGACGATTCTAACTTTTTCCCGTAGGTTCTGTATAGTAGTTGTTTTAATTACCTTGTTTGGTATCTTTTTGTTGAGTGTAGAACTGGTTAGAGAGGTTGTACAGTCTTGCATTTCTGTGCGTGCTTTACCTCCCCCCGCCCTTGCTCTCCCCCCCCCAGGCACTGAAGATTAGAATGTTTTCCATAAGTCTGGAATAATTTCCTAATGTTTACAACTTCTGCTAAAGTGTTCTGAACAACAAAGTCTGTGTGTGGTTGCCATGTTGGTCCAAAGTGTAAGAAATGGAGACAAAGTAGTTGAGATTATATCTCTAATTGAACCAACTTCTGTTGGGTGACAACATGTGTAGCCTGAAAGCTTGTATGCTCTCACCAACAGAAGTTGGTGTAATAAAATATTTTGTCACAGAGCTAGGTAGCCTACTAAATAATGTGTTAAAACTTGGACCCGGGAGATCAGGGTTCAAATCCTATTTTAACTATCAACTGGTTTGGTGGCCTTGGGCAAGTCACTAACTCTCAGCCTCAATTCCTCATCTATAAGATGGAAATAAAAATGACCTACTTCTCAGGGTTGTTGAGAGGGTAAACGAATGACATAAAGCACTTTGAACACTGAATGTGTTTATAGAAATTGGACATCTATATATAGATATTTATAATCTGAATTGCCCTTTCTTGAAGGCTGTGCTTAATGAGGTTATTCGTGACCTATTCCATAATGGGCCCTTGCTGGTGATAAATCATGATGATTTTTTGTTATCCTGCTATTTAGGTGTTGTCATCTGAAAGGTTGCATATTTATCAGCAAATTATAATATCCCAGTTGAGAGATGCAGTAGCATAATTTTATGTAATGTGAGATTAGTAATGCCACTTGAGGTCTAGAAATATCTAGATATGATGACTGTACTATCCCTTGATTTGTAAGCTCTCGGGCAGGGACTGTGTCTATCTTATTTTTTGTAAAGCGTTCGGTACATCGCTGGTGCTGTATAAATGCTTATAATAATAATAATACTAAAATGGTCTATTAAATGAATATTGTCTTGTAACTTAAACCACTTAGGAAAACAGACTTCACTGGCGTTGTGTTGATTACATTTTATTGCCAAGAGAACATCTCCAGAAAGTGTGAAATGCAAATGTCTCAGACCAGTTTCCAATAGAATTTTGTGCTGTTATTGAGCAAACTTCAAAAGGTGATATTTGGGTTTTTGCCAAGTGTTCAATGGAGGTGTTTGACTTTTAAGCTTTGATCTTGCTGAAATAATGTAGCTCCAAATATACACTGGGTTTCACAGTACAGGCAGCTGCTGCTTCCACTTCTAATGATGATGATAATAAATCTCTCTCCCCATCCCAAATTTGAACAGTCTACTTTTAGGTATTTATATGATTCAGTATTTCAGTTTCATATGTTTAGTAGTATCGCACTTAGCATGTAAGCCCACCATGAAAACAAGGTTGTTTACAGGTACGGTCGTGTAGCATGACAGCAGTGTTAAGGGATTTAGTCACATGATAAATATCCCAGGGTGACTCGGTGACATGCTGTAATATGTTAATAAGTCGTCTTGGAATCCTGTTTACAAAATCAAAGCACTGTAGTTCAGGCAAGGCATGCCCTGCTTTGTGTTTTGAAACCTTTGTGTTTTGAAAAAACATGTATCTTTCTGACTTAACACTAGTCCAATTTTTTTCTGCGTGTTCCTGAAATTTGTAACCAATTAAAGTTGAATATCTTTTGGTGCAGGTTCATGGAGATAATTGAATAACAAAGCAGCAATGAATTTGAGGTGTATTTCACAGATTGTTCTTTTATCCAGTACCATGCTTGTATTGTACTCAGCTGGGAACACCGGACAGAATAGTTGTTAAATGAAATAGAAAACTATTGGAAGCATGCAAATGTACACAGCAAAAATATTCTTTGGGGAGGGGGGGAAGTGGAGGATTGACAGCTAATTTAGATGAGTTGAGGCTTTTATTTCAGAATGAGGCAAAGGAAAGGTTCTCTGCTTCATTTGATTATTGGTTCTAATTAAGGGTGGCATCAGACAAGACGATCACCCACATTAGCCTTCATCAGACATGTTCTCATGTGCCCATCTGTTAGGCATCTGTCATGTGGCATCCACAGAGCCACCACTCATGGCGAACTCCAGGGACATTGCAGGCCCACGGTGTGGACCAACCAGGGCGAATGGGTGCCCACGTGTCAATTTCTTGTCAACTAGTTTTGCCTGCATCCAGGTCTGCCAGCACATAGAGTCCCGCCTAGCATGCCCTGCCAGCTGAGGGGCAGGGAGGAAGATTAGGGGGGAGAGGGGAGATCTCTAGCACACCTCTCCGATTAGAGACAGTTGCAGGGAGGGAGATCTCTAGTACTGCTACTGGAAGCTGCCACAAGCCCATAAATACAGGCAGCGGGGATGCCCGATTATTAGGCTGGATGTGCCAAGCATGTGGTTGGTTGCTTCGTGGGGGCTGCACGAACCAAACATGGACTCCAGTGACTATCGTCTTGTTTGATAACACCCTAAGTTGACCAGGGTACTTCTCCTCTTGGTATTTACAACCTGTTGCTTGTGTGATCATGCAATGTTATTGTCACTTCAGTTCAGCTCCAAGAGGTGCTGATAGTGTGAAACTACATCAGTGGCTTTCTTTTTGCTTACACCAAAACCTGTAAGATTGCATAACATTTGTCCTTTTAAAATTTATTCTTCGTACTCAGTACATATGTATAAACAAATATGTAATTCTTTGGTTTGAAGAAGGAAGGGAAAGAAGGAATTTGGTTGTACTTTTCGTGGTGGTCTTATCCTTGTGGTGCTTCACTGTGTACTCCATAAACATTACTACTTTAGAACATAATCTTTTTAAACAATTCTTGTACGCAAGATGCAATATACCCTTGCATTCTGTCAGACTCTTCATTGCATTTTTATAAGAGCTGTAAATGTCCATGGTGCTGTAAATAAAGCTACAGGTCAAATAACGGTCATCTGACTGGGGAAACTGCATTGGAGGGCACATATGAGTATAGTGCAATTCTAAACACAATAGTTAAAGCTTTAACTTCTTTCCAAATGTAATCTTATGTGCATTTCACGTGCATTTCACTTGCATGTTGCAGTAAGCCAAATATATAGGTTTTTTTTATTTATTTATCTATTTATTTATTTTTTAAAAGAAAGGAGTTGATAGATTGATTAAAGGGGAAAGCATGAGACAAAAGGCTTTGGGAATGTTGTGAAGTTGTTTACAATAAATGTTTAGTGTAAATTTTATTGAAAAATTAGATTATAGGGTAAAGAGTGCTTTGTTCTCTGTCCAATTTTTGACTCTGCATATATTAAGTACACTTTTAATGAGTTTTTATGCAAGAGTTCAAATATCTGTTTTGCTTTGTCTCGCTTATTCTTGTCTGGTAAGAATTGTGTAAGCAAAAGTGGAGGCTGGTTAGCTAAATATGGGTTTTTTGGTGTGGTATAAATGAGCTATGAGTATTTTATTTAATTGGGTCCTAAGGGTCAGGTTTCGTTAGTGCTAGCCCCAAAAATGGCAAGGCATATCATGAAGCTTGATTTTCCAGGACTTTAATATTGATCCTTAGGGATTAAGCGTGAACTAGGTGCCAGTTGGGCAACATTTTCTGGTTGCCCCAGTCTAGGGGTTAAGCCAATGTCCAATGCACTACTGTAACGCACTCTATGTGGGACTACCCATGATAACGGCTTGGAAATTGCAGCTGGTGCAGAATGCGGTGACCCGACTCCTGCCGGGGGTAGGTTGATGGGACCAAATTACACTCGTTCTCTACTCTCTCTACTGGCTGTTGATAATTTTTGGGGCCCAATTCAAGGTGTTGGTACTTGCTTATAAAGCCCTAAACAGGCTAGGCCCTACCTATCTGTGGGACCGCCTCACTCCCCGGATTTTGGAGCGGCCCCTGCGTTTATCTAGGGACGCCCTCCTTGAGGTCCCCAGAGTCCTTCGGGGGCGCGGGGGGGGCACGCAGGGGAGGACGTTCTCAGTGGCAACACGATGGCTGTGGAACTCCCTTCCGGTGGGGACCCACTTGACCGGAGATCTCCCCTCGTTTAAAAGAATGTGTAAGACCTGGCTGTTCCGCCAGGCGTTTGGTGAGGGGGGTGGGTCTTGGGGGGGTTCAGATGGGGTTTGGGTGCGTGATGAGGTTTTGTGGGTTATTTTTTCCTTTTATGAACGGTTTTAATGGATTATTGTTTTAAATATGGTTTTAACTTTATTGTGGTTTTATCTAATTATTGTAAACTGCCTCGAGCTGCCTGTGGCAGGAGGGGTGGGGTAGGAAAACCATTAAAATAAATAAAATAAATAAACTATTTATTTTATTTTTATTTATGTTAAGTCTGGTTACATTTTGTGTGCACTACATGTTCATGTTTACTGTGTTCATGAGCTCATTGCCTGAATCCATGAAAATGGCATTCTGTAATGAGTAGGGGTGGGACCAAAGTGAAAAAAACGGGTATCGGTTTTACCGGTTACCAGTTAAAAAAAAAAACAGTTTTATCAGTAAAAACGGTTTATCAGTACTGTTGTTTTTTTTTCATTGATTTCAATGGGGGGAGGGAAGTGTCCCCATCAAAATCAATGAACCCCCCTCAAACCTACCCCCCCTCCAAGACTGCACGGGTGGAAGGGGGGACACCCCCCCCACCCACCTTGCCCAGCCTGGATTTTTTTTTTTTTTTTAAATGGACCTGGGCTCTGGGCTGCCAGTGGCGGCCCGGCAGCAGCCAGGGCTATGGAGCAGTTGAGCTCTCCTCCAGGAGCCCACACGTGGCTGGCTGCTGACACTCGGGCAGCCGGCAGGCAAGACTGAACCTAACACTCCCCCACCCCCGGATCGCCTTTTACATGTGTGCTGTGCTCCCTCTGGGTGGTGGTGGCAGCGGCAGTAGCAGTGTGGCATGGGTCTGGCTGCAGCGCTGGCTTCAGTGCTTCACTCGGTCTTCTGGGGAACTTCCAGGTTTCCCTGGAGGGCCTGGTGCAGCGCTTCACCAGGCCTTCCGGGGAAACCCGGAAGTTCCCTGGAAGGCCTAGTGAAGGGCTGAAGCCAGCACTGCAGCTGGACCTGTGCCGCACTGCTGCCACCACCACCTGGAGGGAGCACAGCACACAGGTAAAAGGCGATTCGGGGGTGGGGGTGAAGGAGTGTTAGGTTCGGTCTTGCCTGCTGGCTGCCAGAGTGCCAGCAGCCAGCCACGTGTGGGCTCCCGGAGGAGAGCTCAACTGCTTCATAGCCCTGGCTGCTGCTAGGCTGCCATTGGCTGCTGCTGTTGGCTGCCGCCAGGCTGTTGTTGGCTGCCGCCAGGCTGTTGTTGGCTGCCGCCAGGCTGTCGTTGGCTGCCTGGAGTCCAGGTCCGGTTTTTAAAAAAAAAAATCAAAAAAATCTGGGCTGGACAGGGTGGGTGGGTGGGGTGTCCCCCCTTCCAACCGCGCAGCCTAGGAGGGGGAGGAAAAGTGGGTATTATTTTTGGCTGGTTTTTTTAATTATTTTTTTACATTGTGGCCATTGCTTTCAATGGCTGCAATGTAAAAAAAAATCTGGTACAGGAACCAGCACCGGTACGAGGAATTATCGGATCTATCCGGTATCCCCAATACTGCCAAATAGTGGCAGTATTGGATACCGGGAGATCTGAACTTCCCACCCCTAGTAATGAGTAAAAGCTTCAGAATCAAGACACAACTTCATGATTTGTTCGGTGTTTTTCTGTTCGTTTGTTTTTCTGATTGAATTAATTTGATCTGGTCCTTGTTAATAAATGAGAATGTAATGAGTGCTTAAGTGGAGAAATCAAAAGAAAAATTAACTATTTTCCTCGTGGTAGAATATGCAGATAACCAGTTCAAAATATGTTTCATTCATATGTCTTGGACAAGGCCATTGAACTAGTGCATAACTGTTTGGTATAGAAATGTTTCTGATCTATTGTAAAGGATTAATCCAATCTGTTTTTAAGCCATCGCTGTCTGTGTTTCCTGCTTGCCCCTTCACCTAAACATGGTGTAGGTCAGTGATTTCCAATCTGGGCAGCATGTTACCCTTGGGTGGTGCCAGATAGTTCCAGAGATGGCACAAGGCTGGGTAAAAGTTGAGACCAGGAGAGAACATGTGGCAATATGCATGTGCGGCTGTCTCCCTGTCAGTGCCCAGAGCGCTGCACGTGCATAGTCTTGCTCCCTGCCACGCTGTTCTCCATTTTCCTGCTTCCTCCTTCTCCAGAAGAGTCTGTGCTGTGCTAGAAGCCTCTGTCGCTTTAAAAAAAAAAAAAAGCAAAGGGTCTCCTGAGTCCCATTGGTGCTGTCTGTTATAGGATTAGCCAGTGCATAGCAGGTGGGACAGTGACATGGTATAAGATGTGATGTATAGCAGCATAGATAACTGGCTTTGAGGATAGTGGCACTTATAAGATAAAATTTGGGATTGGGGAACACTGGTGCAGGCATTGTGCAAATACACAGTAACTTTCATTCTCTTGACATAGAGTATCTTCACACTTTATCTGTTGTTCCAAACACTTGTGTTTTGTGAACATGCAAACATGCATCTAGCTACGTACCAAAACATGGACAGTTCCTTCTAGAATAGTTGGTGTAACTGCCCATGTTTCTTGATCCAGAGCGGCTCCTTTGGTCCGCCGGGGGTGCTTTCTTGGAGGTCCCCCATGTTAAGGGGGGGGCCACAATGGAGAGGGCGTTCTCGGTGGCTGGGCAGCGCCTTTGGAACTCTCTCCCAGAGGAAGCTCACCTGGCCCCAAGCCGGCAAATTTGTAAGACCTGACTGTTTGCCCAGGCCTTTGGGGAGGCGGTGGGTGGGCTAGGTTTTTTTTATCTTCCCCCACCCTTATTTATTATTATTCCAGCCTGTTTTACTGTAACATTTTTATTTTATTTTTTTAATATAAATTGTTTTTATTATGAACTTGTTAGCTGCCCTGAGATGTTCGCAGGAGGGGCGGGATACAAATTGAAAAATAAATAAATAAATAAAAATAAATAAAATCCTATGTAACCAGCTTAATGTGTGGAAAGTCTGCCTGCAGCAATCCCAGCCTGGTGTTGGTGGGAAGTGACCCTGCTACTATGCACGGACTAGAAGGGTGCTTCCCCACTATCAAGTACACAAATGAAATGCCTTCTACGGGATTTGGCATGTCATACCACATGCACTTGCTGTGAGGATGAATAATGTGTAAAGTATCTTGTGGACATAAATTGTCTACTTAAAATTAGTATTGGCTTATGATGCTTGGGGATTTTTTTCCTCCATAAAACACTTGTACAATATTCTGAATTTTCATAGTCTCCTCTTTTCTCTGCTCCTTCTTTACTTTCTGGTTTCTGAGTTTGCCTCTTGTGTTCAGTATAGACTTTCATGTCTGGCAACTCTGAATTTTCATTTCCCCAATGAGACGGATGGAGAAATCAAGCAACTCAAACGTGTTAGGATTACTTCTGCAAGAGAAGGAGGGTAGAGTAGGTGGTATTTCATTATCTTCTATTCATTTCCAGTTGCCTATAATAGGTATGCACATGAAAACTGTTGCTTGGGAACAAGTAAAATACTGCATTGGCAAGAACAGTTTTATAAGTTTTAAGAAGTAAGGAATTGGAATACCTGGTTATAGAGATATCTAAGCTTATTGCATTTATACTTCCATTATGTGCATATTTATACAGAAATGCTTTATCATTTGACATTTTGTGCTTCATTTTTCAGGCACAGGTACTTTTGGGCGGGTTCATCTGGTAAAAGAAAAAATGGCCAAAAGTTACTTTGCATTGAAAGTAATGAGCATTCCAGATGTCATTCGGCTAAAGCAAGAACAGCATGTGCACAATGAAAAGTCAGTCTTGAAAGAAGTGAATCACCCATTTCTGATCAGATTGTAAGTGTTTGGTTCCCCCCCACCCCCTTAAACCTTGTGTGTTTTCGTGCTTGATGTTCATCCAGAATAAATTATACAGATGTGTTCAGTGGTATCTGTATCAATAGTAGTGCTCGGAAGTATCCGTTAGACTTATCTAATCTAAACAATGGGACAAAGTTACCAGAATGTTATGACTGAGGCCACATTCACATCTGAGGCGGCAAGGCCCATGAGGGAACATGTGGCAGCAGGGAGGAGCCAGAGAGCAGAAGAAGAACTGATGCGACGGCTTTCCTCGCGTATGTCAGGGCAGGATTTTGAAAAAGAAAAAATCTGATGCAATTAGCTCTTCCTGAGAATGGACTGAGCAAATATTTTGATCATGGGTATAGGTAGGATTTCAGATTTCTTTTTTATAATTACCATACAAAGCTTACAGTCGGCTTTATTGCACAATAAATAGATGACGAGGTAACATAAATGTATGTATGAATGTATGCAATATGTATATAATGCTCTTGTGATAGACGTAGGGTGATTAAAAAAAAAATGAGACCATATCCTACCCCAGGTGGGTGTCCACTTGCCCCTTTATTATTATCTGGTGGCTGCCACCCACAAGACCTGCAGCCCCACTCACGGTGGGGTGTCAGAGGATGTGGAGCCCGCTGTGTGGGTGAATGCTGACTAATGTGCTCCCATGTGTCCACATCCCATCAATTCAGTTGTGTGCCGCACCTCCGCTTGTACAGGCCCACCAGCACTGTAGTGTTGCGGGCAAAAATCCTGGTGCATTCAAGGAGTGACTGCTTCTTGCTCCTTTCTCATTCTCCCTCACTGACAGTGGGGGATGCCCATAAGTGTATGAAATAGACATGGGGTCGCCCATTTATTAGGCTAGACACGCTAAATGTGAGTAGGGGCTGCACAGGCTGAACCCAGACTCCCAACGGACTGTCATCTCATTTGTTGACACTTATAGCTGATGCTACAGCAGGAGACTACTTCCACCTTTTTTCAGAGTTGAGAAGTAATTGAACTGGGTTGGAACATACAGCACTAGGTCTATATGTGAAAGTACAAAAACAAAAAATCTATCCGTGCAGTTGAGTGCTGAATTTGTTTTCACTTGTTTCATCCAAGAATAAGGTAGAGTGCATATAGGAAAGAGGTAGGAGAGACTGTTACTGTAGGATATTAAATTAGTATTAATCAGGACTGAAACCTGATCTTGAGTTTTTCTGGGTAATCGTCAAGAATCCCTGTTCTCGACTCATTTTAAGCAAACCATAATCAAGAAAAACGCAGATTCTCAACATTTCTTGGTTGAGAATTTTTTCTCAGATTACCATTTACTGTTTACTGCAAATTATCGTTTATCATATACTGATTTACTGTGCATCGCTTACCATGTACCACAGTCATCCTGGGTAATGTGCATTACTGGGATGAACGCAGTACATGGTAAATCGGTATATGGTAAACAGTAGATTGCTGTAAGCAATAAACAGTATCTTGAGAAAATAATTTTGACAAAAATCTGTCTATTATCAAGATTGTACGATATCTTGTGGCAATTCTTGATTCTCATGATACTTTTGCAAGAAAAAAATGCATATTATTTCAGCCATATTTATTGCTGCTAAGTGGTTTTTTTCTATTCAATACAACACAATTTCTGTTGGTCCTTTTTATAAATGAGCCCAGAATCATGAGTCCTTTTCTGTTGGTCCTTTTTATAAATGAGCCCAGAACCATCTCAGGGCCCACAGCTCCCCCAGGGATACCACATGGTGCCAGAAGTGGGATATTCTCCTCCTAAGGCCACAGGCAGTGAGAACTCCAGGACCACTTTATATTGCCAAGGAAGGATGGAAAATTTTAAGCCCCTTCTGAATAAAGTCTTACTGGGAACTTGGGAGAAAATTGGAGGATATGGGAACAAATCTAAAGCTATACCTTACAGTCACAAAAGCGGAGGAAGAGCCTGAAGATTATAAGATTGCGGTAATGCTGCACTGCATAGGAGAAAAGGCAGTTGAGATCTATAACAACTTGCCTAATGTCCATGCAGACCCAGCAAACAAGACACTAGCAGAAGCCCTAGCTGCATTTAAAAATGATTGAGAGTCAAGGAAAAACCCTGTTTTTGAGAGGTTTCAGTTCTGGCAATGTCCTTATGATGAAGCGGCAGGCATAGACTTCTTTGTCACAGTGCTCAGGGATAAAGCCCAGCACTGTGAATTTGGGGCTTCTGCAGATTTAATGCTGAGAGATAAAATTGTCTTCAGCGTTCCAGACAACAAACTTAGAAAGGCCTGATCTGACCCTTATGCAAGCAATTGATATTTGCAGACTAAAGGCTCTCACCAAGGCTCGAGCAAGTGCAATGACCACAGAGACCACAATTCTTGTACTGGGGCACCAGAAAGAAAACCCCAAGGTTTTGCAAAATGAAAGCAAAGGCCCTGAGTAAATATCTGAAGTAGAAGACTGCACAGCTGCAAAAAGTATCCATTGCAAGAGATGTGGGTGGGTCCACAAGCCCAGACAGTGCCCAGCTTTTGGGGAAACCTGCAATAAGTGTTCAGGGAAGAATCACTTTGCAAAGATGTGCAAAACAAGAACAGCAGCATCCCAGGCAGGCAGACACATAAATTCTCCATTCGTCGAGGCCGTGGCTGCAAAAAAGCAAGTGAAGCACACATGAGAGCAGGATGCCTGGTACAGCACAATTACTGTGGTTGGCCTACTGGTATCTTTTTAAATTAGATTGTGGAGCGGAAGGCAACACAATCCCCAAGGGTATTGCAGAACGCCTACAAGGCAAAGTGCAACAAACAAAAACGGACATGACACTGATTGCTTTTGGGGGTGCAAAAGTCAGACCCAACGGTGCCATCACGACCAGCTGCAAGAAAGGCTGCACTGAATCTATCCTAACTTTCTACGTAACACACACATGATCCACCACTACTAGGCAGATCAGCATGCGTCGTCTTTGACCTGATCCGACACGTTCACGAATTAGGATGGCAAGCACCTTCCACAAAAGAGGACCTCTTCAAACTTTATCAAGATGTTTTTGAAGGTCTAGGACGCTTTCCAGGTGTGCATCACATCTATGTGGACCCAATAGCTCTGCTAGTGGTGCACGGGTGCAGAAAGATCCCCTACGCTGTCATGGGCAAGCTGAAGTCTGCCCTGGAGGACCTAGAGATGGGGTGTCATCACAAAAGTGACCAAGCCCACTTCGTGGGTCAACAGCCTGGTGATAACCCGAAAGAAAAACGGATCGCTCAGGTGATGCCTGGACCCCAGAGACCTTGACAAAGCAGTTAAGCGGCAACACTTCTCCATCCCAACCGTAGAAGATGTGCAGAGGAATCTGGCAGGCAAAAAACCTTTCACCATATTGGATGAGAAGGACGGTTACTGGCAAGTGGTTCTGGATAAAGAGTTCGCAGAACTGTGCACGTTCAACACCCCATGGGAGAGATATCACTTCAATAGGTTACCCTTCGGCATCAAATCTGCCAGTGAGGTCTTTCAATTGAAAAACCACGTGTGTTTGGGGGACATCCCT
This sequence comes from Sphenodon punctatus, assembly GCA_003113815.1. NCBI lineage: Eukaryota > Metazoa > Chordata > Lepidosauria > Sphenodontia > Sphenodontidae > Sphenodon > Sphenodon punctatus. Next base: position 189,386 of record QEPC01011547.1, read on the forward strand.
GGCGTCCACATAATTGCAGACGATATGATCATTGCAGCAGCTAACAAAGAGGAGCATGATGCTGTGCTCCGACAGGTACTGGACAGAGCACACAAAAGAGGAGTCAAGTTCAACAAAGACAAAATTCAGTTCCAGGTGGACAGCATTAAGTATATGGGTCATATTTTTTTTCAGGAGATGGTGTGTAGCCCGACGATAGCAAAGTAGAAGCTATCGCCAAGCTTCCCCCTCCTGAGGATAAAAGGGGTCTTCAGAGAATCTTGGGCACCATTCAATATTTGGCCCAGTACATTCCCAATTAGTCCAGCTTGACTGCCTTACGCAGGGCCTTATTGAGAAATGACATCATCTGGCAATGGGGGCCCGAACATGAAGCAGCTCTGGACACTCAAGCATGTCATCACTACTGCCCCAGTCTTGCACTACTTTGACCCTGCAGAGCAGTTAGAAATTCAGGCTGATGCCTCCAAGGATGGCTTGGGAGCATGCTTGTTTCAGCAGATGTGGCCAATCACATATGCGTCTCGAGCCCTGACCACCTCAGAGCAAAACTATGTGCAAATTGAAAAGGAACTACTGGCGATTGTTTTTGCAATGTCTAAGTTTCATCAATATATATTTGGTACCAAGGTGGAGTCCAATCTGACCACAAGCCGCTTGAAGCAATCTTTACCAAGTCTATTAGCAAGGCCCCTGCTAGATTGCAAAGGATGCTTCTGCAGTTGCAGAAGTATGATATTGAGATTACCTATACAAAAGGCAAAGACATGTTTATAGCTGACACCCTCTCAAGGGCGACTGTAGGCACTCCATCCAGCTCTACCGATCTCTTGACAGAGTGATCTACAGTCTGTCGAGCACAGAACCACTCAGCAATTGAATGCTCAAGAAGCTTCAGGACTACACCACAGTGGATGCAGACTTGCAAGGCCTGAAAGCCCTCCACACCAGGGGATGGCCCCCGAGACGCAAACAGGTCAAACCCGAGCTTCGGCCATACTGGCCCCTCAGACACAACATCAGAATCGACAATGCTCTACTGATGATAGGATCCAAAATCATCATTCCCTGTGGCGCGAGACATGAAATGCTAAACCTGATGCATCTGCCTCACCAAGATATTCAAAGCACCCTACCTGCCACAACAGCAGCCTACCTGCCACAACAGCAGCCCTCATGCCCGTGGGGGCACACTCCAAACTAAAAGCACAGCAAACCCGTCAGAAAGCCCACTATGACAGGTATGCGGCACCCCTGCCACCTTTGCTGGAGGGGGAAAGCATGAGGATGTAAACAGCCACAGGCTGGGTACCAGCATCAGTAACTGAAAAAAGGGACGAGCCACGCTCATACATAATTCAGACTCCCCAAGGTAGAAGGAACAGGAGACCTCTTCGGAAGGACCCCTCCTCGGATGACCCACAGTCAGATACTACAGGTCAGGAAGCTTCAATGGAGGCAGCAGCCCCATCAGAGGGGACCCCACACCAGCCAGAGACTCCTCCAGCTGCAGCCGAGACACCTGAGGACGTTGCACAAACCACGGGAGTGGACGGGAGATGAAAGTGCCAGCAAAGTATAACGACTATATCATGGGATAGTGGTAAAGACTGATCCCCAACGGAGAGTCAAGTACTGGTGACCTCTGAGTCCAAGCTTGACAGTTAGGTTATTACCGAAAGTCACTTGTTTGTGGCTATTTTCTTACAGGGAAGCCTCAGGCTGAGAAAGGGGGATATGGCATGTGTGTGTACAGCTTTAAGAGAACTGGCAATAGCCAGCTCCTTCTCCCCTCCAGGAACTAGGTGGGTGAGGTTTTCCTATTGCAATTGGTGTTTGGGAGCTGCAGGGTGCAGTCTCCATTTTGTGTTATGCAGAAGTTCCCTCTTACTAGGATCCTGTACTAGGCAATAGTAATATATGTGTTTCCTGCTCCTTCCACCAAGTCTTGTGTGTGCTGACTGGAGAACAGAATAGAAGGGCTCCCCAGAATTAGGAGTAGCCCCATCTCAGGACCCGCAGCTCCCCCAGGGACACCACAGGCTGGGTCCTTTTCCTAGCTGACGCACTGACCACCCAGCCAGCACATTCACTACAACTAGGGAAATCATGCGTCCTGCGAGATCTTCCCTAACTCCCATTGCGTAGGAAACCCGAACAGCTCCCCTGCCTCCTCCAGCTCACTCTCCGGTGTGCTTAAAAGTGGCGGGAGAGCCAAAAGCCCCAGCAGGGGCATTCTCGCCAACCCTGCTCATCATTGCTCCACCAAGGCATAAACCCCCCTCCTGTCCTAGGCGACTGGTGGGGTGGGGACAATTGTGAAAACGTAGAACTACTTTTTGAACACTGCTCGTTAGCAGCTGTGTTGTTGTGAATTATTTTTTTGAGTCCCACTCTTCTGATTTAAATCACATGGAATGTATTTTTCTATTTCTAGTTTTGATTGTGTCATGGATGGTAATGGGTGTCGTAATAGCCTCTACTGGAAATGCACTATTTCTCAATTTAACAATGAAATAATGAGTGGGATGTGGTGCATGTTGCAAAATTAATTTCAGCATGCAAGATTACATCCCAGAAAGATGAAGCAAAGAAATGAAGAATAGCATTTTCACCAGAAATAGCATTTCCTGTCAGCAAAAAATAGTTACTCCAGAACAGATAGTCAGATACAGAGTAGAAATTATAGAGGAATAGGTGAGGAATTGATTGATTTTCATTTTTAAAGTAAAGCTACAACAGGCTTGTATTACTAGCCATCAGAATAGAAATCTGATCTGTATTTGTTCTTTGTGTTCCTATTGCTGAAACAGTCTTGCACAACTTTTTTGTTCTGTTTTAAATGCTGGTTAGCCAGGCTAGGGTGGAATTGTGGTTAAGATGCACAGGACTTCAAGTCAGCAGATTTATGTTCTATTTCAAGCTCTCTATTGGCAAGTTATCTATAATCTCTCTGCCTCAGTTCCCCAGTCTGTAAAATAAGGATAATCTCTTTTTTTTAACCTCAGACTGATATATGAAAACACTTTGGGCATATCTACAGGAACAATCTTTGAAAAGAAGTTTGTATTTGCTTCACTAAAGCACCTTATCTGTGTCTATGTAAACAGTACAAAATTTATTTAGCATTTAGACACTGGTAACAATATGGTGATTACAGGAAATATAAAAATCACACAAACGAGATCAAATTTACTCAAAATGAATAGCCACAAATCTCAGGATCAGAACAATATGCAGCAGGGGTGGGTGGGTACACACAAAAGGTGCGTGTGTGGTGTCTTTGGAAGTTTCCATTCTCCAGTCACAATCCGACAAAGCACCTTTTGCCTAATTTGATAACTCAGTGGTCAGCTGTTGGAAGTGCTTGTCTAGTTGCTTACCTTCTTTTGAATCAATAGTGGGGAACCTTTTCCCTCCCACTTGGAAAGCTTGCACAAGATTCGAGGGCTGCAGAGAAATAGGGGCAGGGGTGTTTAAGGGATGCACTCTAGGAAAGAAGGGTCCAAATCATGGATCTGTGCCACGGAACTGTCCCCTATCCTTGTTTGCATGACCTCATCTCTGCTCGCTTCCCCTGAGATCAGCTTTTCAGAGATTGGAGGTAAGAATTGGATTCAAGAGCCAGATCTAGGAAGTGGAAAGGAGAATTGGTTACCTACCTTCGTGAATTCCTTTCTCTCTTACTCTCCTGATCCTCCTCCGCTGGGTAGCTCTAGTGCTGGCCGATAGGAGGCAGATGACCGATTTCTTCTGTGCGCATGCGCTAGGAGCTACCCGGTCCCTCAGTCGATAAGATAGCCGAGTGCCCCTGCAATTATCATCACCTGGAAAAACATAACTTCAGGAAAAAACTGTAAAACGTTAAGCGCATAATATCAAGAAATCACTAAACTGGGACCGAACATGGTCAAGTGAAAAAACAGTTATATAAGTGAGATGCTGAGTGCTGTGCGGCAGGGAGGGTCGGAGGAGGATCAGGAGAGTAAGAGAGAAAGGAATTCACGAAGGTAGGTAACCAATTCTCCTTTCTCCTCTTACCTCCTTCTCCTCCTCCGCTGGGATGTACCAGAGCCAAATCCCTCCGCTACGGGTGGGAGCCGCCAGCACTGGGAGCCTCCAGTACTGACTGCAGTACCCGTCTGCCAAAGGCAGCCTCAGCTGATTGAAAAATATTGATCTTGTAATGCCGTATGAAGGTATGTGGGGACGCCCATGTTGCGGCCCTACAAATCTCCTCGTAGGAGGCTTGTGCCTTAAAGGCGTACGAGGTGGCCGCACTGCGAACCGAGTGGGCCCAGATCTGCAAGGGGGGAATCCTCCCGCCAGCCCGGTAGGCCTCAATAATGGCTTGTTTCACCCATTTAGATAACAAGGTTTTTGAGGCCTTGAGACCCTGGACAGCTGGTCGAGTGTTCACAAAGAGGGCTGTGGATTTGCGAAAGGGCCGAGTCCTGGACAAATAAATTTTGAGCGCTCGTCTGACATCCAGTTTGTGCCAGACTTTCTCTTTGTGGTGAACAGGATTGGGGCAAAAAGAGGGAAGCACCAATTCCTGGGCCCTGTGAAAGTACGAATTTACCTTCGGGATGAAGGCCGGGTCCAATCTAAGGACGACCGAATCAGGTCGAAAAATACAAAAATTGTCCTCCATTGACAGTGCACTCAGCTCCGAGACTCTCCGAGCTGACGTGACCGCAACTAAGAAGACTGTTTTGAGTGTGAGAAGATACAAGGAAATATGCTTTAGGGGCTCAAAGGGAGGTCGTGTCAGAGCCTCCAGGACCAAATTTAGATTCCAGGAAGGCACCCGGTGCACAACCGGAGGGGACAGCAGCCTAGCTGCTCGGATGAATCTGCGCACATGTGCGTGTGAGGAGATAGGCCTACCAGTTGAAGCTCTTAAAACGGCATCGAGAGCAGCCGCCTGCCTAGCTAAGGTATTTGCCCTGAGTCCCTTATCCAGGCCCTGCTGTAAGAACTCTAATACGTGAGGAACTCCTGCCCGCCTGGGGTCCAAGCCTTTTCTCTTAGCCCAAGTAGCAAAGGTTTTCCAAGTACTTTGGTATGAGCGTCTAGTGGCTGGTTTTCGAGAACTTTGAAGGGTATCAAGGACTGGTTCGGAATAACCCCTTCGCCTCAGGGCAGCGCGCTCAATCGCCAGGCTGTCAACTGTAGAGTCTGGACGTCTGGGCAGGAAATGGGACCCTGACGAAGAAGGTCTGACCGGAGAGGAAGTGTCCTGTACTGGCCTTGACTCAGTTGAATGAGTTCCGAGAACCAGGGCCTCCGGGGCCACCAGGGAGCGATGAGGATTAGGAGTGCTCTTTCCCTGCGTGCTTTTGCAATAGTTCGGAGGAGCAGCGGAAACGGGGGGAAGGCATATAGTAGACCCCGCGGCCACGGTTGATTCAGGGCGTCGATGGCCTCCGCCTGTTGGCATGGGTCCCGTGTCATGAAGCGGGGCAGCTGGGCGTTGTTCCTTGCTGCAAACAGGTCGATGAGAGGGAGTCCGAACCAGCTCACAATGCTGTGGAACACTGTCTTGTTGAGCATCCACTCGTGAGGCTGCAATACCTGGCGGCTGAGCCAGTCCGCCGTCACGTTGTCTTGGCCGCTGATGTGGAGTGCCTTCAGGGACAGCACATGGGCTTGGGCCCACTTGAATAGACGCGTCGCTTCCCGATGTAGTTGGAGCGACCGGGATCCGCCCTGATGGTTGACATATGCCTTGGCAGTCATGTTGTCCGTGTAAATGAGTAGGTGGGAATTGGTCCCGGAGGGGAAGATGTGTTGAAGAGCCAGGCGAATGGCCTTCAGCTCCAGGAAGTTTATTTGTTGTTTCGCGTCCTGGGGGGACCATAGTCCTTGCACCGAGCGTGTCGTCGTGTGTGCCCCCCAGCCCGTCAAGCTGGCGTCTGTTGTGACTATGTCCCTCGGGGGGTCTGTGAGGGGAACCCCTTGCAGGAAGTGTGCGGGCTCTAACCACCAGGACATCGAGTTTTTTAGATGCGCTGGTATGAGTACCCAGGGGTTCAACCCGCTCGTGAGCTCCCGCTGCAAAGGAGCTAGCAGCCGCTGCAAGTGACGAAGGTGGAACCTGCCCCATGTCACCTGGGCAGTGCAGGAAACCAGCAGGCCCAGGAGGGAAGCGAGCGACTTGAGTCTGAGGCGACGAGCTGATCTGAGGGTTCCCACCAGCCGTCTTATCTTCCGTGCCCTGTCTGGGGGTACGAACGCGCGGTCGGAGGTGGTATCGATGACCACGCCCAGATGTTGAAGTGTTCGTGTCGGAGTCAGGTGGCTTTTCGCCAAGTTGACGAGAAAACCGTGTTGCTGCAGATAGAGAATCGTCCTGTTGAGATCCGCTATGGTCTTCTCCGGTGACTGGGCTCGGATCAGGAGATCGTCTAGGTAAGGATGTATGTGTATGCCCTCCATCCTTAGATTCGCCACCAGGGGGATCAGGATTTTCGTAAACGTCCTGGGGGATGAGGCTAGTCCGAAAGGGAGGGCTCGAAACTGCCAATGTTGGTGGTTGTAGGCGAAGCGAAGCCACTTCCGGTATGTTGATTTGATCGGGATGTGGAGGTAAGCGTCCTGTAGATCCAGGGACACCATCCAGTCCAGCTTGTGGATGCTGTGGCAAATGGAGGCCACGGTCTCCATCTTGAACCTTCTCTTTGTCACGTGATGATTCAGGGCCTTCAGATCTAACACTGCTCTCCAGGTCCCTGTCTTCTTTGCCACCAAGAAAAGAATGGAGTACAATCCCAAGAACCGTTGGGTCAGTGGCACCCTTTCTATTGCTCTGGAGCGGTGCAGCCTCTTGATCTCCTGGGTCATTGCGAGATGTTTTCCTGGATCTCTTGATGCGGGGGAGACTAAAAATCTGCTTGGAGGAGGGGAGTCGAATTGGATAGCGTAGCCCTGTCCCACGCAGGAGAGGACCCAGGCGTCGGAAACCGAGAGAGACCATACCTCGTGGAACAGTTGAAGTCTGCCTCCGACCGGCCGGGCGGAGCAGTCAGGAGTCCTGCCTGGGTTGAGTGGCAGGGGGGCCTCTTGATCGGCGCCTGTCATACCTGCCCGAGCGGAAGCCTCTACCCCTGCCCCGGAAGGCAAAGTTGGAGGTATACGCCCTCTGTGCCGGCGCTTGGAATTTCCTATATGGGGCTGAGAAGCCCCTGAAGCGAAAGGGCTGCTGTCTAAAGGAACCCCTTTTACTTGAAAGTTGTTGGAGGGTCTTAGTCTTATCCTTGCTGGACGCCTCCTCCAAGACCTTCTCCAGGCAGACCCCAAACAATTTTGAGCCTTTGTACGGCGAGGCAGTAAGTAAGTTCTTAGCGGTGACATCACCATCCCATGAGCGGAGCCAGAGCCGACGCCTAGCGGCCACATTGTTGGCTACAGATCTGGCCGACCACGTTAAGTTATCGGTGGTCGCGTCCGCTAAGAAGGCGGCCGCCATGTGAATTCTGGAATTCAGGCGTTGAGCCTTACCCTCGGAAATGTCTGGGTCTTGGAGCTCCTGGAGCCAAGCGAGCATGGCCCTGGACACATAAGAGGACGCTATACCGATCTTCAGGGCCGCCGAAGTGGTTTCGGAAGCCTTCTTAAGAGCAGTATCCACTGCCCTATCCGTAGCGTCCCGGGGGTGGCAATCTCCCTCCGTGGGGAACACCGTGTGCCGAGCTAGGGAAGCAGCACCCGCGTCCACCTTAGGTGAACGGAACAAGGGTGCCTTCCGCCTGGAGAACGAGTAAAGGGAATCCTGAGCCCTATTCATTTTAAAACTCTTATCAGGCTGCTTCCACTCCTGCAGTACTAGCCTCTCAAAAGCCTTGTCTAAGGGGAGGCCCTGGTCTCTGCCATGAACAGACGGAATGTATTGCCGTGTGTCCTCCTCCTGGGAGTCAGAGGAGTCCCGCTTAGGGGCTTTCTCCTGCAACTGCAGAGTCTTAATAACCTGAGAGATAAGCTCATTCCTGTACTGCCCCGGGAATTGCCTCTCTCCATCGTTGGAATCTGTGGGTTGTTCAGCCCACTCGCCCTCCTCTAACTCAGAGTGAGTGTGCTCGGAAGCTGAGGAATGAACGGACTCGGGCTGCCTATGGTCAGAAAAGCCCTGGTTCAGTTCTCGCTGCTGGCCCTCTTGGTCACTTTCAGCTGAGGACTGAATGGAGCGATGAGTGTCCCCTGAGGGGCGTCTAGGCCTCTTACTGCCCGAAGTCCCTGCCTTGGACTTAGTAGGCTTAGGGTGCCGCTTCCTACGTGGCTTAGGTAAATTCCCCAGGGTGGCCAAGATCTCTCCAATAGATTTTTCTATGGAGGCCAGGCGTACTTGCGTGTCTTCCTCCTGTGCAGGGGCTGCCACTTGCGGGGGGGTGGCCCCGCGGGGGGGCTGAGCCGTGCTCATGGCCTATATAAAAATAACGGAGACACGTAAGGGTTAACTCAACCCTGGAGGGAGCTCAGACAAGCTGGCTCCGCTGTAGAAGAGGAGGAGGGGGAGGGGCCACGAGAAGCTGGAGCTGGGGAGAAGACAAGCAGTGCTGCCTCTGCCCAGCAGGGGGCCTGCACGTGCTGTAACTAGGCAGTGAGATGTGGCCCAGAAACGGGTGCTGGGGAGAACCCAGCAGCGCTGCCTCTGCCCGGCATGGGGCCCGCACGTGTTGTGGCAGGCAGGAGGCCTCGCCGCCCGGCCTGCCGTTGTTGACGGAGAATGGCTAGGGGAGACTCCGAGGCCCAGCCGCGCTGTCCCCGAGTTCCCTGCCTAGGGCTCATATTTGCAACAGGCCATTCCGGCCCCACATGCTCCCGGGCGTGGCGCGCCACCCCGGAGCTAGTGCACAAGCACGTTTTGCCCCTTGAACTGCCCGCGGTGTTCGCGGGTGCGGCGTGCCGCCCCGGAGTTACCGCCCGGAACTCTCTTGCCCCTGGTACGAGAGTAAGTTTTGGCCCCCAAAGCTCCCGGGCGCGGCCGCGCCGCCCCGGAGCTGGACTGCCGGCAGGCGGTGGAGGAGGGAGGGGGGGGGCTGGGGGAAGAGAAGAGACAAGTTCCCCAACAGGTGGCCCCCCCCCGCATGGGGCTAAGAAACGGTGATCCCTCACCTGCTAGGCAGGAAACAGACTACAAACTCTTCCTTCCTGCTTTACTTTCAGTTGTGGAGCCTTGGAGCTCCCGCGAAACGCGTCCTACCGGCCGAGGCAGATGAACAGACTGAGGGACCGGGTAGCTCCTAGCGCATGCGCACAGAAGAAATCGGTCATCTGCCTCCTATCGGCCAGCACTAGAGCTACCCAGCGGAGGAGGAGAAGGAGGTAAGAGGAGAAAGGGGTCACACAAAAACTTGCCGTGGGCCACATTTGGCCCCCAGGTCTGAACTTCCCTACCCCTGTTTTAGGTGATGGGGATGAGTCCTTACACCACGTTTTCTGCTCTTGACATTCCAGCAAACAATCCATATTTGTGGAATGTGCTACTCCCTTGACCAAGATTTGAATCAACCTATGGCGTGAAGATTTTGATTAGCTGTAGTCAGAAATGGGCAAGAGTGAAAATATTTAAAAAATAAAGATTGCAGATATGGGAAAGCTGGGGCATGACCAAAACGAGATCAGTGTTGCTGAAGGATCTCAGAAGGGGTTACACTCAGAGGTTCATTCCAGGTAGTCTGGTGCTGAGGCAGGTTCTGCCGGTGCTGTGAGGAACTTGATAGAATCATGGCAGGGAACCCGGATGTGCATGCCAACAGATTGGCAGGGAACATCTCGACAACAAGACGGAACAAGCTTCTTTTGATCTTGGCAAAGGCCTTTTGGATTCTACTTTGTAGAAATCGCTCGGGACACAGATGAGATCCTGGTGCCAGAGCTGATTGGGGGCAGCCAAACCCAAACTGGGGAAGATCCTCAATCAGAGACATGCTGGGAGAACTTAGGAACATAAGAAATGCAATACTGGGTCAGACCAATGGTCCATCGAGCCCAGTATTTGTCTCCAACAGTGGCCAATCTGAGTCGCTTGGAAGAAGTACCCAACAAGCCCATCACAATAGGGTGATCCATTCCCTGTTGTTTACTCCCAGCTCCCAACAGTAAGAAGTAATGTTCCCCAAACTCTACCTGGCTAATAGCTACTAATGGACTGATCCTCCAGAAACTTGTCCTTTTTTTTTTTTTTTTTGTCCAATCCTTTTCTGAACTCAGCTTATACTACCAGTCTTGACCACATCTTCTGGCAACAAATTCCACAACTTAATTGTGCACTGAGTGGAAAAAAACCAACTTCACGGTCTGGGCCCCTCGTACCTCAGGGACCGCCTTACCCTCCGCGCCCCAGAGCGGTTCCTTCGGTCTGCTGGGGTTACCTTCTTGGAGGTCCCCCGTGTTAAGGGCCACAATGGAGAGGGCATTCTCGGTGGCCGGGCCGCACCTTTGGAACTCCCTTCTGGAGGAAGCTTGCCTGGCCCCAAGCCTTTTGATATTCCGGCGAAGATGTAAAACCTGGCAGTTGCCCCAAGCCTTTGTGGAGGGTGGGTTAATGGGGTTTTATCTCCCCTACCCTATTTTATTGTTTTAAATGTTTCCCGGGCCCTGTTTTAATACTTTATGTATTTTTGATGTGTTTTTAAATGGTTTTATATGTGTATTATATTTTTTTTATTGGAAGCTGCCCTGAGCTGTTCTCAGGAGGTGTGGGGTATAAATCTAGAAATAAATACATAAATAAATAAAACTTCCTTTTATTTTTTTTAAATCTGCTACATGTTAGTTTCATGGAGTGTCTTCTAGTTCTAGAACTATTTGAGAGGATAAATAGCAATTCCCTGTTTACACATTTCACACCACTCATTATCTTATAAACTTCTATCATATTCCCTTTGTTATCTGTTCTCCAAGCTAAAGAGCCATAACCTACCTAGCCTCTCTCCACAGGGGAGCTGTTCCATACCCTTTATCATTTTTGTTGCCCTTCTCTGTACCTTTTCTATTTCTGTTAGATCTCTTTTTTTCTTTTTTAAGATGGGGCAACCAGAACTGTGCACACACTACTCAAGGTATGATTGCACCATGGATTTATATAGAGGCATTATGATACTTTCAGTTTTATTCCCTATCCCCTTATGAATAATTGCTAACATTATATTTGCTTTTTTGACCGCTACCATTCACTAAGCTGAGGATTTAAATGTATTGTCCACAGTGACTCCAAGGTCCTCTTCTTGAGTGGTAACTCTTAACACAGCATTGTGTACATATAGTTTGGGTTCTTTTTCCCTATGTGCATCACTTTGTATTTGTTCACATTAAATTTAATCATAGAATCTTAGAGTTGGAGGGACCACAGAGGTCATCTAGTCCAACTCCCTGCTCAGCGCAGGAAAACAACAGCTACAGCATCCCTGACAGATGGCCGTCTAGCCTCTGTTTGAAAACCTCCAGTGAAGGAGAGCCCACCACCTCACTAGTTAGTCTGCTCCACTGCCAAACCGCTCTTAACATTAGGAAGTTCTTCCCAATGTTCAGCCAAAATCTGCTTTCTTGTAATTTGAGCCTATTGGTTCTAGTCCTGCCCTCAGGAGCAATAGAGAACAAGTCTGCACCATCTTCTATGTGACAGCTCTTCAGATATTTGTAAATGGCTATCATGTCTCCCCTTAGTTTTCTCTTCTCCAGGCTAAGCATTCCCAGCTTCTTCAACCTTTCTTCATAGGACTTGGTTTCAAGACCCCTGACCATCTTTGTTGCTCTCCTCTGATCCCGTTCCAATTTGTCAATGTCCTTCTTAAAATGTGGTGCCCAGAACTGGACACCGTACTCCAGATGAGGTCTGACTAGCGCAGAATAGAGTGGAACTCTGTTTTATCATGACCTGGAGACTATGCTTCTGTTAATTCAGCCTAAAATTGCATTAGCCTTTTTAGCAGCTGCATCACACTGCTGACTCGTGTTCAGCTTGAGATCAACTACAACCCTAAGATCCTTTTTACATGTATTGCTGCCAAACCAGGTATGACCCATCCTATACGTGTGCATTTGATTTTTCTTACCTAAATGCAGACCTTTACGTTTATCTCTGTTGGATTTCATTTTGTTAGTTTTGCCCAGCTTTCTAGCTTGTCAAGATACTTTTGAATCTTGTTTCTGTCTTCTAAGGTATTAGCTATCCTTCCCAGTTTTGTGTCATCTGAAAATATAAGCATCCCCTCTACTCCTTCATTCAAGTCATTAATAAAGATGTTGAACAGTACAGGTACCCTAATCTAATCTGCCATTTTAGATACCCAGTCTCACAAGATCCTCCTGCAGTTCTTCACAGTCTGCTCATGTTTTAACTACCCTGGGATTGGGTATGTGTGTGTGTGTGTAATTCTAGTGGGGAGGATGGACTGGGGGATAGGGAAGAAGGGGTTAAGTGGGAGGTTGCTGGAGGGTGGAAGTGGACATTTTCATAATTTTTTTAAAGCTACCATGAGCCTTTGGGAAAAGGTGGGATACAAATGCAAATAAATAAAGGAATAACTTTGTCATCTGCAAATATCCGGTCTGATTTTTCTTCTGCTCAGGAGCACTATTCTGGGATTACTCCAAGAAACTGGGTGTTTTTTAGTTTTTTAAATTATACTTGCTGCATATAGTCGTCTGTCTTGTACCAAAATATCATTTTTAGAATTGCTGTCATGGTACCTTGTTCTTCGGTTGTTCATTAGCACTTTGGGGCCTTGTTGACAGGGTGTGCTTTAATAGTTATCCTTCATTCTTCTTGTTGTTTGTCTTCCCCTTTAAGTCATGTTTTTCAGTATGCCCAGTAATTATATTCTTAATAATAGTTTCCACCATTTTGCACAGCAGACATCAGGCTCACTGATCTGTAGTTTCCAATAGAGGCTCAGGGCAGCTCACAGTGCATAAAATAACAATAATAAAAGTCAAAGAATAAAAATTTCCACCCTCCCCTCAACCCCCCGCCCCCAAAGTGAGGGTGGCCAGTTATGCAAATTGTAGGGGACACGTATGAGAGATACAGGTTGCAGGGCTGCGTTGGAACCAATGCAGCCCTGCGACCTGTATTTCTCATGTGTCCTCTATTGGCCACCATACCAAAAACTCAACCTAGCCCTATCCCTGCCCGCCAAATGCTTTTCCAAATAAGGTTTGACACTGCCTCCATAAGAGGCTTAGACTTGATGTTTTGTCGGTGTTTCCCTTTTCCCTCAGCCCCATATGATTGGTTTGTTATGCTACCTCTTCCTCCTTGTAACCAAGCTAATAATGTGCAGCTATAATTTCTCGACTTCATGAATGTATTCCTCTCTCTTCCCCCCCCCCCCTTCATCCTCCCCCTTATTGCCCTTCTCCTTGATCGTTCTAGATTGCAAGCCCCTAAGGGTAGGGACCTGTCTCTAAGCATGACAGTTAAGCAACAGGCACATTGCTGGTGTTATTAGATAATGATGATGATCCAGATATCTGCAGTTACTGGAGAGAATGAGATCAAGATGGCGAATAGACCAGAACAACTTCAAGAAGAAGGAAGTTATGACAAAAAGCACATTCCCAGAAGCCTGTTCACTTGTTTTCACGTTGTAGTGTGTCAACACCTGGAATTGCACCCGTGATGCACTCCTAAATTGCAATATGGGAGTGAACATGCTCCTGAGGGAGAAGTGTCATGTAGATGCTGCAGTGGACTTTGCAGCTTATTGCTGCATTGCGAACTGCTTGAAACAAAAACGTTCATGTTTGTAGACCATTTAATTTAAATGTAGACAGCTTGTGCTTGCTATGTGATTTGAACTGATTTCCTAATGTAAGAGATGGAGACAAGGTAATTCAGATATCTTTTTTTGGACCAACTTCTGGTGGTGACAATGCAAACTTTTGAGCCCTTCCCCAGACTTGTTAAAAGTCAGAATTTGAACAGAAAGCACTCATTAAAGAGTAGAATACTAGGACATGATTTGAAGAACAAAAGTTGATTTGTAGATGTAGGTATACATTTTCCTTCCTGGTGGCATAGTGATGGTGGTATATTTTTCTGAAGACATAATTATCTGCCCATTTATTGTAGCTGTACTATTGGAAGTAAGTATAGAAAAATAGGAACTATTGATGGTGGTTTTATTGAATAGTTCAGAGGAATGAGAAATTGGGGAATAACTAAATTCTAAACTGAATGTATTCATTCATGCATATATTTTAGAAGACAGCCAAATTCCCCCACTTCAGGGCATCAAACCATCCACTAACTGACCAGCTTAAGAAAGAGAATAAGTAACATATTGCATAATTGCCCATTGCTGATTTTTTTCTTCATATATTTGAGGCTGTAAAAAAATATCATTTTAGAAATGAACAAATTGCTTATTTTACTAATAATGAACGAGTGGCTCAGTATTTAATAAAATATCTATTTTTCTCCCCCAGATTTTGGACCTGCCATGATGAACGTTTTTTATACATGTTAATGGAATATGTGCCTGGAGGAGAACTGTTTAGTTACCTACGCAACATGGGACGTTTTAATAACAGCACAGGACTGTTTTACTCTGCAGAGATTATTTGTGCAATAGAATATTTGCACTCAAAAGAAATTGTTTACAGAGACTTAAAACCGGAAAATATATTATTGGACAAAGAGGGGCATATCAAGCTTACAGATTTTGGATTTGCTAAAAAGCTGGTGGATCGGTAAGAGATTACCCCCCCAACCCCCCATCCCCCTGCAACACTTGATAAAACTAAGGCAAAATGAAACTGAGAAGTAGGGTTTCCTGTTTTGGGTCCAAATCGCTCGCCTGCAGTGGTAGCAAACTGTTACACCTTTAGAAGAACAATTACTGTGGTGGTGGCAAGGTGGTCTGACCCCAGCACAGAGTCATTACAAGATTGATCGCATCACTCACTTTTTTCCCCCACTGTTGACTGCTAGTTTCCTGACTCTGTAGCTTTGTCCTTGGGAGGTGTGCTGATCTGCTGATGATTCTGAAATTGCTATGGCGACTATAGCAAGCTGTCGGAGGCAGGATGGTGGTGGGATACAAATTAATTTAAATTTTTTTTTAAAAAAAATAGCAGTGTGTTCCCTAGGAGGGTCCTCTCACTCAGTCCTCTGCCCGAGGAGTATTTTCCAAACCCGTTGCCCCTCTTTTAGAGGGGATGGTCCCAGGTCATCTGGCAGACTCTTGTGACCGTTTCCTCCTTGGGGTCCCTGGCACAGGCTGTCTACTTTCCAGTGCTCTTCTTACAGCCCCTCGGCTTTTGCCTCTAAGGTACCTTGCCCCAGGAGCTGGATTTCTCTGCAGATTACTTGTAAAGGCAGGCGTCTGCCCCTGACCCGAGTCGCACCTTGACTGGGTAGTGCTGCTATAGTTCCTTCCTGCCTTGAACCATGCCTTAGCTGGGTAGTTCCAAAGAGTTGCAGGGGGCCTGAAAAGACAGGCCCTTACCCTGAGACAGTCCAGAGTTGGGCAGTGCTTCTAGATTTCCATCATTGTGTCGCAGTCGGGTGGTGCCAAGCCATTGCAGAGCACCTAGAAAGGCAGACCCTTGCCCCTGCCCTGAACTGAGCCTCTTCCTCTATCTGGGCAGTGTCCCAACACCCCCTCCCCTTTTCAGGGTAGCCGAAATGGCAGCCCCCTGTCATTTCTCTATTTGGGCAGTCCTAAGGCCCTGCCCTGAGGGCTTTCCACATCCAGACTCCTTGCCCTCGCCAATTGCGCCCCCCCCCCCCAAAAAAAAAGCAGGATAGCTCTAACGGGCTTCAGGAGCTCTTTTCTATATTGTCTCCAAGTTCTAACTGACCTGGCTGGACTTAGGCTTTTCCTTTTTTATATAATGGTGGGGTAAACATCTAAAATAATAATATTTCCAGCCAGGGTCATGTGATCAGTCCACATCAGTCACATGATTCTGCTGGGGCCCAGTTTAATCCTGTAACTGTAGCCTTTGATTGCTTGGCTCTGTTGTCCTCTGTAGCCTCTCTATTGCCAACTCAGTGTTGGCATGCTGACCTACCGTGGGCATGGACCTGCAACAACTCATTTGCAGCTCTCCGCGACAGTGGTATTGGAACAAAATACTTCATAGTTTTTGAGAAACATGACAAGCTCTAGTTAGCTGATAAGTATAGTATTCAGGTGGCGGTGGGTTTTTTGTACTTTCATTGTATAATGTGAATTATTTAATCAGAAATTGTTAATCAGTTAAATGCTCCAATTCTTTTTTAAATTCTTAAACTTTGTTATGAAGGGTCTTATTTTTCCCTGTTTTCCTTTATAGTCTCAAGATTTTTGGAAAGAGGCAAGATTATTTTAACCTAAGATTTGAAGGAATGTTGTTGGGAAAGTACTGTTATGCAAAATCAAAGTGGTAGTTTAAAGAACCAGAATAAACTAGTCCATATACAATTATAACCCTACAGTATAAACAAACGTGTTTCAACCCAAAGTTCATCGTCCATAGTAAGCTAAAAACAGAAATAAACATTATACATAAGAACTCCTTAATTTAAATACCATGTGCAACATCACCACACCAACAAATATAAGAACTTATATGTGTACCTTATTAAAAATGCACTGGTTAATAAACATATGAAGTGAAATGAATTAATATGCCTAAAAATGAATTTTAAACTTGTCTTATGAAGGAAGTTCCATTTGATCAGATGAATTAAAACGAGACTTGTGTTAGGCTCAAAAATGACCTGTATCCATCATTTTATTCCCAGACAGATGAATTTGATGACCAAATAAGTTATCGTCTCATTTCTCTGGGTGTGTGTCAGCATATTAAGTTCGTTTTGTGTGTGTGTTTCTCTCACAACAAAGGATAAACGTGACGGTAGACCTGTTTGGCCCATTTGGGCACAGACCCTGCTTGTTTTGTTTTACCATGGTTATCCTGGTTTGTGTTAGCGGCTAGTCTGGGCTGTGATCCTGGAGACCTCCAGGATCACAGCCTGGGTTATGGTCTGCCTCATTGGGCCATAGTGGACCACATTGGGGCTGCATATGTTTCTGTCATGAGAGGCAACCATGACTGGCCATCATGATGGGGTGCTGGGCACAGTGCGGGGCCGGCCTCGCATGCCTTGTTCTCCCTGCCCCAGCCGACTGGGCACATGTTCGTTTTTCACCCTGGCATTGTACAGTGTCCACCCGGGCTGCATGTGCAGGGTTAGCCCGGGACACAGCAGCCTGGTGTCACTTCTGTTTTTACTCAGTGACTCAGAAGTGGTTGAGAGCCAGTGTGGTATAATGGCTAAGTGTGCAGTACTAGGATCGGGAGGTAGGGGGTACCCCAGTTCTAGTCTCACCTTAGCCAGAAACTTGCTGGGTGACCTTGGGCCAGTTGCAATATATTCTTTCAGTAACCTACCTCACAGGGTTGTTGTGAGGCTTAAAAGTTGTGTTGTTTTTTTTTATATGTGAAGCACTCATAGTGCCATGGCGGGGGGGGCGCTATATAAAATAAAAATGGATTATTATTATTATTATTATTATTTAACAAAGCCACTTTGAAGACATTTTAACATGGTGTATTCTTGTTGATTATCAGTGGTAAGTTCATTCAGGAGACAGCAATTCCATTGTATGTCACCTTCATAATCTTACTTATTAAGAGCAGTATTGACAAGGACAAATGATACGAGGCTCTTTAATATTAAACTCTTTATGTGTACAAATATTGCGGGAGTGGCGGAAAACAAATGAAGTTGAAAAAGCGTTTTAAGAACAAAAATAAAGACTACCAAACTGAGTCTGACCAAACTGAGGTAACTACTGGGAAAATAGTAGAAATGTATAGTTACCTTTCTGACTGTATATTGGAGGATGTTTTTAGTTGCACATACTACCATGTGGCAGGAAAAAAACAGTAAAAGTTTGTAAATGTGCAGAGAAAGTAATTGCATCTCTTTTGTAAATTACCAAAGTTCTTATCTTTCCTGTAGACTTCCTGGGGAAAGAATCTTATAGCAATAGTCTGTATGCGACAGTGAATGGCAGTTGTCTCTTGAGGATAATTGTATGTCTGTGGAGAAACTGCAACTCTTTTGTAATTTAAGCTGTTTCTAAGTGTAAGAATTTTCTCATCTTTAGAGACAGCCACAAGCTTGTTCCTGCACTGCCAAGTCTGCTTAGTAATTAACTTTAATGGTTTATTCAGGAGTCTAATACATGGTTATGGAGATGGTACCTCCATTAGATAGTATACTGTAATTTGCACAATTTCTGAAGTCGTACAAGAAGTGAGACCTGCACATGGTATAGTAGGTGTGTCTCTTTGATATTCCTCCCTTTGACAAAAATGTCCATTGTTGTTGTTTTCTTTGCCCTGAAGGGATTACAATCTAGAGAGACATTTATGAAGTCAAGAGGCTGTAGGTGCAGGTGCTTAGCTTAGTTTACATAGATGAAGGGGACCTTGGATAAATCTGGAAGGGGACTAAGAGGATGATGAGCTAGTGAAAGCCTGATGTAAGAGGTAGGTTTTCAGAAGGATCTTGAAGGTTAGGAGGGAGAAAGCAGAGCAAATGCATCCAAGGAGGGAATTCTAGGCATGGGAGACAGCAAGGGAGAAGGGCCAGATAAGTTTCAATGAGCAGGCAACAGTGGTGATAGAGGAGGAGTGGAGCTTCCAGCGAGGAATGTAGTGGGAAGCAAGTGAAGGGGGTGGGGTGCGGTGGGGGAGAGGAGGCTATGAAGAGCCTTGTAGGTAAAGACAAGGAGCTTGTGCTGAATGTGTTCAGAAGAGGGAGCCAGTGGAGGGAGGAGAGGAAGGGCTGCACATGATCAAAGCAGTGGGAGAGGTAGATCAACTTGGCTGAAGAGTTTTGGATTTGGCTGAAGAGTTTTGGACAGAAATGAGGGGGGCATGGGGAGATTGGCGAAGACCAGTCAGGAGGAGACAAGGAAGGTGAGAAACAATTAGAGAATAGACTAGAGTTTCAGCAGTGGAGACAGGCCGCTTTTAGATGAGCAAGTCGCCGTCGAGGTATTTAATTCACAATCAAGGTATTTAATTCGTGGTCGTCAAAGAATGCGCAACCGCCTTCTATGCATGGTCCCCGCCGCCCATCTCGTGTAATCCCGCAATGCGGGATTTTGAAATACCACGGGAGTGGGTCGCGTGACGGCAACCCGCTCATCTAAAAGTGGCCACAGGAAGGAAAAGGATGGATCTTAGCGATGATGTGCAGGAAGAGATGATGGGATTTAGCAACAGATTGATCTGAGACTTAAAAGAGGAGCCTTAGGCTACGTATCTGGGGGACTGGCTGGATGGTGACCCCATCAATCGAATTTGAGAAGGAAGAAAGTGAGAGGAAGCTTTTGGAGGGAAGATGAGTTCAATTTTGGCCATATTAAGTGTGAGTTGATGGTGAGAAATCAAAGCAGAGATATCTAAGAGGCAATTGTGATGCTAGCTTGGAAGGGGGTGGCTGAAAGATAGAGTTGAGTCTTCCTGCACACATGTGTACTGGAAGCCATTATATTCAACGAGTTGGCCCAGGGACAGAGTAGGGATGGAGTGAGAGAGGGAGAAGAGAAAGCCGCGGACAGAGCCTTGGGAAACTCCAACCGAGGGGGAAGTAACGTGGAGGAGGTGCCAGCAAGAGATGCATTCAAGGAGCAGTTAGAGATGTAGGAAGACAACTAGTCGAGCACCAAGTCTCAGAAACCAAGGGAGTGAAACGAGTCAAGAAAGAAGATATCAACCGTAGGGGTGAACCCTGAATTTTTGATCTGGTTTTTTTATTCGAATGGGCCAGTTTGTTCATTCTTATCAAAAACTTGAACAATCAGTGTTTAGTGGCGCACCCCAAATAAGACAAGCACACCAATAACGGATTTAAATGGTTGCACTCCTTTATTCCAATTGAATTGTTGATAGGTGGGATGAATCGTCCGAAGACAATTAGGGTCCAGTAGTTAAACTCTTACCAAATTTAAAACTTGAACTTAAAGGACTTGGATCCTGATGCACCCTCACGTATTCCATATAACAGAATCAATGCTAATACCGCCTCCCTCCACCTCTGATGCAAATCGTGAGTGATAGAGGACTAACATGTCCCATCAGGGACAGGAGCATTCGAGTACAGAGAGTCTGGGGGCTGCACACTCCCCTTTTGGTGCCCTCACGCTAGAGATGACAGAGTTATTATTATAAACATTTATATAACACCAGTCATGAGCTTGGTGCTGTACAGAAACATACAAAAGAGTTAGGGCAGGTGGTTGATGAGACTAATGATGATATAAGGGGTGTGTGGTCACCGTGGTGGTCCCAAGTGACAGTGAGACAAAGTAATTAAAATATCTTTTATTGGACCAACTGTTGGTAGAAATAAGCATGCGTTTGGGCCACACAAGGCCCTTCCTCAGGCATGTAGCATAGCTAGTAGAAATTTAGAAACTGAGCAGATGTAGAGCAGGTGTATATGAGGGGTCATGGACTGGGTGGGAGTGGATCGAGCAAGGTAGGAGGGAGGGTAAACAGAGAGAGATGTGCCAAACATGTACAAAACAGTTGTAAAATTTTATATTGTTGTAGAAGACAAAGGAACAATAGGTGGTGATAGACAGAGATAGCAAACATATAGTTTGGGGATATAGTGGGGAAACAGCTTATCAGGAGAAGGGAGCACACATACCAAAGAAACTAGGTTCACAGTATGTGAATTCCCACAATGGGGAAAAAGAAAAGGGGGGGGGGGGAAGCAAAGTCGAAAGGCTTAAAGTCCCAGAAGGTGAGAGAGGCTGGGCGAGGAGAAGGAGGGGAGTGGGAGAACTGGAATGAGACAAAATGGTGGTTGGAGATGAGGAGGACATCAAAGGAGAGGTCAGAAATAGAGCAGTGTTTGGAGAATATAAAGTCAGGGGAATGGGTGACATTGACACTAAGAAGCTATTTTATATCAACAATATTCTGACAAGATCAAATTTAATGGGAATTGTTCAATTAGAGGATTTAGTGTAGATTGATATATTGGTGGTTCAAATCAAAAGCTTCTTTAAATGGATCAGCCATATATTTAATATTACAGTGAGGTATATCTACAGTATTTTCTCTGCAAACTACTTGTCCTGACCTATTTTGAGAAAGCAACCTACAAAATACAGTTAAGTGTTTGCTCTCAATTTGTTGGACAGAGGATAGCAGTGTGACATGTAATTTCTAGCTGCTCCAGCTGTGAACGTGATAAGAGTAATACAAAGTACGTAGTGGGGGCGGTTTTTACCATATCAATCATGCACTACACATACTTTATATCTAGCATCATGAAATAATTAATCTTTCTGAAAGTTAAATATTATACACTGTTTTATAGTGAAGTTGAAATTACTAATATTTTTACTGTGTATTTTTGTGCATCTGTAATAATGGAGAGCTGTCATAATATAACTGAAGGCAGAGAAAATATAGCTTCATAATTTATGGAGCATTTAGCTCACACTGTAAATGTTTTACAAGTATGTAAAAATAGGAGGTAAACTAACACAACTACTATAACTGTCTAACCAAGACCATTCATCGTAGAGTAAGCACCTCAAGATTATTTGTTTTGTTACTACACTTGAAACATTCTCCCCTCCCTAAAAAAGGGATACTGCAGAACTATACCCTCCCTGGTGCTTGTATCCCACTCTATAGACAGTTCTGTAATTTATTTGGCTGCTTCCTATGAGTTAGGAAACACGTTGAAAACAAAATATTCTCACATGCAATGTCTGGGGAAAGAACAAACGTGATGGTGACCCATTCTGGTCAGCTTTGTCCTGCTGTCGCACCTGAGTCACTATTACATTTGTATTCAGGCCCCCAGATGTTTGCCCTGGACTGACCCCGGGCGTGTTGATGGCCAAAGGACCCTTAGGAGTGGCCCTTAAATGGGGCTTGTGGGGCTGGGGTAAAAAGCTGGGAACCTTTGGGTAGCTTGGGGAGGTGGGAGTTCGGGAGGATTAGAGGGGTTTAGTTTGTGGTTTTATGTAAAGGGGGTAGAGGGAGTGGGATTCTTTTGTATTATATTTTATTATTTTGGAGGGGGAGGGATGGGGGGTAAGTGGGTTAGGGAGGGGTAATTTTTATGGGGGAGAGGTAATATCTCCCCTGCTGCCAGAAAGAAGCAGCCTGAGGGGGTGGGGCTGGAGGGGGCGCCCGAGGGGTAGCCATTGGGGCTGTGACGGGCCAGGGGAGAAAAGTTCCCAGTCGGGGGGAGGGTGGGGGTGTGAGATCAGTGAGATGAGACAGGTGTTTACTACAAGTCCCGCTCACTACTCCCTAGGCAGCTAGGCAGATGGTTCTCGGTCAGGTGGCCCCTGGCCCTGTGTTGATGCTGTTAAATGCGAGGTCGGTGGTGAATAAGGTAACAACCGTCCAGAAGGTAATCCTGGACTATGCCGCCAATCTCGTATGTATCACGGAAACCTGGGTGGACAATGAGTCGGGGCCTATTCTGGCTGATCTTGTCCTGGCCGGGTATTCCGTACAGCATCAACCGCGTTCAGAGGGATGGGGGGGCGGTGTAGCCATGATTTACAAGGAGGGTTGGACTGTGAGGAGGTATCCGGTGCAATCCATATTCGGTATTGAGGGTCTCCACCATGTGTTTGATTTGGCAGGCAACAGTTTGGGAGTGCTGCTTGTATACCATGCACCTACCTGTGTCAGCTGCTGCTGCCGGCTCCATAAGGAGCAGCTATGGCCGAGACCACTCAGCCAGCCCCACAGCACCAGTACAGGAAGCACCCTCAGCAGCGCTGCCTGCGTCGGTTGGCAGGGCAACCCCTGACAACGCGACACTGTTAGACCAGGCAGCTGCTCAACAGCACACCAGGCAGCCCCTCCCACCAGAACGCCTCTCTGCTCACCTGCAGGCAGGCGGGGTTAGGACTTCATAACACCGGCGCCTCCAGCATGGTGGTGACGGTAATCAGAGTATGAGAAGCTGGCCACTGGATGTCCTTTGCATGGCGTGCTACACCTGAGCTTGAGCTAACTTCCTTGTGTTTGCTTCCTTGTCTTTGTGCCTTAAAGTTCTTGTCTCCTCTTGTCCCCATTCCCCCGTTTGGATTCTTGTGTTAGAGTGGTGCTTGTGTAACCTATGTTTACATGGTGACTTTGCGTGGTGAGTGAGTGTAGCCCTTGCCCGTTCCCCTGGGTGTAAGCATCCCCGGCAGTCTGCCTCTCCCCCTCCCCCCAGTGTACGAAAGACCTATTTCCCTCACCTTTTTGCCTGACCCTTGGGCCCTAGCTTCCCCTTCACCCCACCTCACCTTCGTTCCGGCCCCTTCACTCAGTATTTGGGTGAGTGAATGATTGGCTCACGCCATCCTTTCATAGCTCTGCGCCCAATGATGATAGAGGCCACTACCCCTGTTGGGGTATAGGGCCACCATTCTATCCTGACAGGCACTTTTTTTCCAGGGCTCTGAGTGCAGAGCGTGCGAGTGCTTGTCTTGTGTGAATGGAAAAGGGGTCCCCTAAGTCCCCATCTCCCCTACCCCACTGACACTGTGTAGCAGCCTTCCTACATGCTTTGGGAGAGGTGGTGTCGGGAATGGTGTTGCGGTCCCTGAAGTCAATAGTCTTGGGGAACTTCAACATTTAAGATGAGACTGACCTAGTGGGAACAGAGCATGAGTTCATGGTTGCAATGGCAACCATGGACCTGTCCCAGGGGTATCAGCCTCACACACCGGGGGGGGACATACCTTAGACCTTGTGTTCTGCACCGGTCTTGAGGCAGGTGCTCCGTTAGTGGGGGAGTTATCAGCTGTGCACTTGTCATGAACGGACCATTACCTCCTGCAGGCCTTGCTCCTGGCTCATGTCTGCCCCCGGAAAGGTGCAGAACTGATTCAGATGGTTCGCCCCTGAAGGCTGATGGAACCTGATTGGTTCCAGAAGGCTCTGAGTGAGTTTCCCTCTGACCTTGATGACTGTTCCATCGATGACCTCATTGTATTATGGAATACCTTGCTGAAGGAGGTCATTGATTGGACGGCTTCTAGGCGTCTGCTGCCCAGGCGACAGCTCTGCAGGCCTCCTTGGTTCTCCGATGAACTGTGGGGGCTGAAGCGAGAAGGGCAGCGGTTAGAACAACAGTGGCATCATTCACATGCTGAAACAGACAGATTGCGTCATAGAGCCAGTTTACGGGCCTGTGCTGTAGCTATGCGGGCAGCAAAAAAGGAGTGTTTTGATACCCTCATAGCATCTGCTAAATCCCGTCCAGTGGAGCTTTTCCAGGTGGTGCGGAGGCAGGTAAGTCCAGCCTCCCTCCACCTTGAAGTGGAGTCATCTATTGATCGCTGTGACAAGTCTGTGGATTATTTTGTGGATAAAATAGCTCAGATTCCCCACAACTTCGATGCCACAATTAATACATGTGGGGAACTGGAGGTTACGGAAGTTTTGTGGGATCAATTTCAATTGGTGACACCCGCCGATGTGGTTGGTGTTCTTGGGGCTGTTAGGGCCACATCTTGTGAATTAGATCCTTGCCCATTCTGGCTGATTAAATCTTATGGGGAGATAATAAGGTCGTTGCTGGCTGGGGTGGTCAATGCCTCCCTTCAGGAGGGCGGAGTGCCGGGCTGTCTCAAAGAGGCAGTGTGTTTGGCCTCTGCTCAAGAAACCATCACTTGACGTTGACTCCCTTGCCAGCTATCGGCCTGTCTCTAACCTTCCCATTTTAGGGAAGGTTTTTGAATGGGTAGTGGCTCAGCAACTGCAGGGGCATTTTGACCGTGTCAGTTATCTGGACCCTTCTCAGTCAGGATTTTGTCTGGGGTATGGCACCAAGACTATGCTTGTGGCTTTGGTGGATGATCTGCGCCGGGAAATGGACCGGGGTCGTTCTACCCTGTTAGTTCTATTAGATCTTTCGGCTGCATTTGATACAGTTGATCGCGAGATGTTGGTGACGTGCCTGCGGGACTGCAGGGGTGGACGGGACTGTTCCTGAATGGTTCTGCTCTTTTCTGACCGGTAGAATACAGCGAGTGGTTCTTGGGGAGGTTTTTTCATCATACGGAGACCTCTCGTATGGAGTCCTGCAGAGTTTGGTTTTGTTCCCTCTCCTGTTCAGCATATACATGCAGCCACTTGGTGATGTGATCAGGAGATTCAGTGTGCTGTGTCATCAATATGCTGATGACACCCAGCTGTATCTCTTTTTCAACAGATCCAGGCCCTGCAGTCTCTGTGCTTACTCAGTGTTTGATGGCTGTGGAGGACTAGATGAGGACTAACCAACTGAAGCTGAATCCCAACAAGACAGAGGTGATGGTGGTTGTTAAGGTGCTGGAGATGGTGGCCCCCGTTATTGGTGGGGTCTGCCCTCCATTGGTATCCCAGTTACAGAGTCTGGGAGTGCTCTTCAATGCGCAGTTTTGCCCGGACATCAAGAAGGAGGTTGTGGTGAGAAGTGCCTTTGCCAATTACATCTGGTGCAATGGCTTTGGCCATTTGTTTCAGGCTCTGACCTGGCCACCATCATCTATGATTTCATCACCTCTAGATTGGACTATTATAACCTGCTCTACATGGGACTACCCATGGTGATGCCTTGGAAACTAGGAATGTTCGGGGGTTCAGTGTTCAGCCTGAACTCAGGGTGTTTGGGCCATTCATGAAGACCCCAAACCTGAACTGCCCCCGCTTGAACCGGCCGAACAAAGTTTGGGTTTTGAACCCATTCGGGCTGACGGGGGAACCCGGTTCCCCCCCCTTCCAGGCTGCGTGGGTGGAAGGGGCGCTGGGGCTCACCTCCCCCCCCTTCCCCCAGTCCAGCCTGGTAAACATTTTTTTTAAAAACTCACCTCAGGGATCGACCTACGGTGGTGGCAGGGGTCCAGCAGTGGCAGTGGGTCTGGCTCTGGTGGTGCTCCAGAGCACTTCAGATCTCTACTAGGCCTTCCAGGGCTGCCGGACCCAGGACCGGAGCCCGGCACCACCAGGTAGGTCGATCCCTGGGGTGGAGTTTTTGTTTTTGGTTTTTGTGTTTAATTTTTTTACCAGGCTGGCTGGGGGGAGGGTGAGTCTTGGCGCCCCTTCCACCCATGCAGCCTGGAGGGGGGGAGGGAAAACCGGGTTCCCCCCATCTCTCCAAATCGGTTCAGTGAAACTGAACTGGTTCGGGCTGAACAGCCCAAACACGAATGGTTTTGGGGGGTGAACACCGAATGGACCGAACACAACCCCCCCCCCCCCCC
>QEPC01011547.1:215631-269963 GCA_003113815.1 Sphenodon punctatus
CCCCCCCCCCCCCCCCGGTGTTCACACATCCCTATCGGAAACTGCACTGGTGCAGAATGCAGCAGCATGTCGTCTGGTAGAACTGGACTGTTGGGAGTACGTTACACTAGTGCTCCACTCTCTGCGCTGGCTGCCGGTGGTTTTCCGGACCCGATTCAAGGTGTTGGTTTTGGCTTATAAAGCCCTAAATGTCCAAGCCCCTACCGACCTTCGGGATCGCCTCACTCCCCGGGTGTTGGACTGACCCCTGCGATCATTGGGGGGCACTCTGCTCGAGGTCCCCTGAGTCTTCCAAGGGGCCACGCAGGGGAGGGCATTCTCGGTGGCCGCTCCATGGCTGTGGAATTCCCTTCCGGTGGAGGCCTGGTTGGCCCTGGATCTCCCCTTTTTTCAGAGAATTTGTAAGCCCTGGCTGTTCTGCCAGGCATTTGGCAGGTGAGATGGGTGAGGTGGTGGGTTGTTGGGTAGGGGCTATTTTTCTTTTTGACCTCCTTTTAGTTTTAAATTGTTTTAATGTTTTAAGATTTTGCAAATTGTAAGTCGTTCCGAACTGCCTGTGGCAGCAGGGGCAGAGTAGCAAAATTTAAAAAATAAATAAATAAATAATAAACCGCCTGGGCTGTTACTCAGCAAAGTGACAATGTCACAGCCGGGGATACCACCCACCCACCAGGGTAAGTCCAGGGCAAAGCAAGCCATAGCAGGTTAGAACATATGTTCTATCCTACTGTGACCTGTCTTGAATTGGGGCCACCATGGCTTCTCATCATGGTCTGGTGGGGGCGGGGCTGACCACATGTTTGTTGCAGCCCCTACCCAGTCAGGCAGCAGGACAGCTCCCTGGCTCGGGTCCCATGTCGCTGGTACCCTGACCTGACCCTGACTGTGATAAGTATGGACTCATACCAACAGTGAGGAATATGACGAACCTCGGCCTTGATTTGGTTTCTGAAAATATGACACAGTTGCAGGTCACATGATGGACTACTGTCTTTAGTGGACCTGAGAGAGAAGATTTCATCCCAAGCAGAGAGGAAGGAGCTGGAGGAAATGGTTCTGCTCTTCGCTGCTACTGTGTATGAGAGCAATCTGCACAGTCCTTTGCTATGCTGAAGTGCTTTGGGAGAGGTTATCATCCTTAGGCTGGGGCACACCGACACCACCCTGGAACATGCTTGGGATCCTAATTATTTTCTGAATAAGATGGTGTGACTGGCCAAAAAGGATTTTCTTCACTTTTTTGTTCCAACTTTTTAGATGCCAAGAAGTTTGTATTTTCTCTTATCTATTCATCACCCATTTGTGTTGCTTGTATTCTGTTTTTAGATGATTCCATTCTTTCCCACTCTTCTATCTCTACCTTTTCCCTGAACAATGTGCCATTGTGTTATTTCCTTCACTCTAACTTAGAACTAAACAAAACTTGCATCTTATACACTTACACCTGACAAACATGCAAGTAGGCAATGTGATCCATCTCCTGGAAGGGGACCGTATAGAGACTGAAAAAAGAGGACATAAAAACATTGTGCATAGATTAAAGAAGGGTATTGCCTCACAAGACCAAAACAACTTTTCCTTCCATCCTTATAATGTGTGGGATTGCTGCTGTACTGAATGTGTTCTAGCTAGTTATCGCTGCTAATGGTTCATACGTAGGATGTGGTTTTGTCTTGCCAACATTTCTCTAAACTACGACCTATTATTATTATTTTTGTTCTCCACCCCACCAATTTTGATGCAGTCATCAGGAAGGCATCAAATTGGCTAAAATAGTATTTCCATGTGATTTTTGATTGAAGGCTTAATTTTATAAAAACGTGATACGGTTATCTACACTAGTGTTTCTAACATAACAGCGGATACACCTATGTACAATTTTGTGAAGTATTTTTTTTTGGGGGGCAGGGAAGTCAGCTAAATGAGAATAAGTTGTCTGGGAGGGACAAAATGAAAACCTGTAGTCAAATCTTTTTCCTTAAATGCTCCTTTTTCTTTTTTTTTTTTTTTTTTTTTAAAAAGAGTACCAGATTTCGTCACATTGAAAAGCAACTCATTTTAATCTGGCTATAGCTGCTTTTTATGCAATGAAAGTGATGAATTGATATTTGACAAGGGTTTTGGTGTCTGGAAAACCTTCAGACACATTTTCACAATAAAAATTGCAAAAAATTCAAATTCTAGGTGCATGCATAGCTTAGCAATCTAAGAATCCATAGTCAGTCTGGAATCCGTCTTAAAACGTGAGCACTTTGAAAATGAATAAGATTGAAAATCACACTTTTAAAATAAGTTAGGATTCTGTTCTCTGTGTGTGTTTGAGCAATATAGTGCATACTGAAATGCATAGTAGTCATCATCCAGGACTGCTGCTAGATGGCACTAGAGTGTAAAGTAGTTCTGTATCTGTGTATTTACTTGTATGTTTGATTACTGTAAAATAACACCCAACACTTTCCAAATGGAATAATAATAATAGTAGTCATGCTACTAGTGGCATGAGCTAATATTTGAAGTCTATTGAGGCTAGTGAGGAATAACTACAAGTAATGTGGAGGCAAATACATAAAAAAATAATCTATTATGGCACTTCTGTTGATGCAAACTTATTTAATTTTTCCCGCACATTTATAGTAGGAGTCTTGTTTTTAACAAATTGTCTAAACATTGGTCTGTGGCTGTAAACATCAAATTTAAACTCTGACCTGACTACTGAGACACTTGCTATAACTCAGACAAAAGGGTTGCTTTTTAAAATAGTGTAATTATAGTGCTCTCCCTTCATCTGTTGTCTAGTAAAGAAGATAGCTGACAGGGTTGGAAGACACCAAGACCTGAATAAGGAGCATCCAGTTATTCATATGTGCCAGTGGATCTTGGTCCGATTTTAGTCTCTAGAAGGAATCCAGTGGAATTGTGGTCTAGTAGATTGAACGTTTGCCTGGGAATCAGAATGGATCTTGTTCCTAGCTCTATCCCTGATAGGGGTGTGCAATTCGTTTTTGTTATTATGATAACGAAAATGAAAATGTATGTTTTCTTTTTTGTTGTAATAACAAAAATGAAGACAAATAATGAAAACAAAAAAATCTATTTTTAGTTTTTGAAATAATGGGAAAACACTGAAAATGTATTTCCAGCTATAACCTTTTTTGTTTTTAATCCAATTCTGATGAAACTTTGGAAGATGGTACCTGCAATGGAGGGCACTATGTGTACCACATCTCAGAAAGATTGAGTAAAGGGAACTGATTTTATAAACAATTAAATGTTTTAATTTTTAAAAAAGCTGCATACACATTCCTGACTATAACTTCTTTATCTTCCATCCAGTTTTCATAAAACCTGGGAATATTATGTCCCTTCCAAAGATTACCAATCCTGCCAAATTTCAGAAAGATTGGCTAAAGGATATAAGCCATTAACTTGAAAATGCATTTCCAGGAGTATCATTTTTATATTCCATCCTGTTTACAAGACAGGACTGTATTGCACACCTTCCCTGTCATCTCTGTCAAACAGGACAATTTGATAAAGGGCCCCAATTTTATAAGCAATTGAATTTATCCCCTTGGAGACCATTATTCAGATAAATAGCAGCACATGCAGTGCCGGTCAGAGGCAGGCACCTGATGGCAAGGGGAGGGAGGATGTGGAGCAAACCAAAAGACTGACCGACACATTCACTGGCCAATTATTGCATGCTTCCAGCTTTACAGGACCAATCAGTGATGCATTCGAGGCAGGCATAGGGAGCGACCCTGAGGTGAGCATAGAAGGGACATAACTGGGACTTTGGGGATAGCATCTCAGCAATCAGGAGACATGGATTACACAACCTGGCTGGCTAATTATCATCACAGTCACATCCTGCAGCACCGTGACAGAGGACATAAGAGCATCTCTATTGGCTCTTACCTAAACAGATGCTTCTGACTTCCAGTAACAAGTGGAAGAGAGAAGCTGGGGTGGTCGCAACACAGAATGAGGATATTTGGTTGACATTTCTGCTGGCCAATTGGCATCACAAACTGATCTTATACCACAGTGACGTAAGAGAATCCCTGGCATAGGCGGCTCCTCTGCATATGCTGTGCAGGCATATAAAATTGTGACCCTTTAATCATATCTTTCTGATATTTGGTAGAGACGATCGTGAACATGTGAGATACAGTCCTGCCAAATTTCAGATACACTGGTTGGACTGCAAAGATGTTAGTCAGACATACATTTATAAGCTAATTGTTTATACCACCAGGACTCTTGATCCAATCCTTCT
Source organism: Sphenodon punctatus (assembly GCA_003113815.1). NCBI lineage: Eukaryota > Metazoa > Chordata > Lepidosauria > Sphenodontia > Sphenodontidae > Sphenodon > Sphenodon punctatus. Next base: position 219,911 of record QEPC01011547.1, read on the forward strand.
GAAAGTTGGTATAGGTAGTCAACTTGGGGAGGTGTATAAACGTGCCAGGTTTCATCCATATTAGATGGAAGACAAAGTTACACCCAGGAATGTATATGCAGACTTTTACAAAATAACTTAATTCAATTGCTTATAAAATCTGATTCCTTTATCCAAACTTTCTGAATGTTGGTACACATAATGCCTTCCATTGGAGGTTCAATCCCTCCACATTTCATCCAAATACATTGAAAATTAAAATGTTACAGATGAAAATGTGTTTTCCATTGAAACCAATGGAAATCAAAAACAAAACACAAACGAAAACAACATTTTTATACTTATGAAAATGAAAACAAAAACAGAAAATTTAAATAATGAAAACAAAAATGAATAACGGCATGGGTCCCTGGTGCCCACCTTTTAATCCCTGACTTTTTGGTGATCTTTAAATGTGCCACTTCACCTGCCATGTGCCCATTGCTGCAGAACATCAAACTTGTGTGATCATATGGGACCCCTGCTGGCCTTAAGTGATGGAAACAAAACAATTTGTTCACTATATGGTAATGTTCATGAGGGTATAAATGTGTTGAACCGTTTCTAAATTTTTCCCTAGGACATGGACACTGTGTGGTACTCCAGAATACCTTGCACCAGAAGTCATACAGAGTAAAGGTCACGGAAGAGCAGTGGACTGGTGGGCATTGGGGATTCTGATATTTGAAATGCTCTCTGGGTAAGTATTTTGTTGTAGTGTTGTCTTAACGTGTAATGTTTATAAGTATTTTTTTCTCTTTTGTTAACGCATTTGGAATTTCTTAATCTATAGCTACTTTGATTTATTCTGGTTGACGGGAAAAGGTATTTGGGAGCCAATGAGGAGAGAATAATAATTTATTTTTAATAGCACTATGGAAAAACATAGCATTTCTGAATTTGTACATACTGGTTATTGGGGGTTGTTGCTAAATCTTTGTTTTATACTTCTGAAAATATTTTGCAAATATGTGTTGGAATACACTAGGTGGCAGTACTCTCAGAATTCACTGGGGAAAAAAGGCTTCCTTATATTCAGAATAACATACAAAGAATGCATTTAAGTATATGTTCAAATGCAAACATCAAGACCGTCATACTTTGATTCAAGAACTAAAGTGCAATCCAACTAAATGAAGCAGTGTACCTAACCAAGAAGTGTGCCAGGTGCAGCCATACACCAAATCCAGCTATCAAGAAACAGGCTCCACCCTCCACCCCTTCCCAAAGTCCATATAAGATGAGTGTCCCTGATTGCAGCAACCACACATCTGCTGTCCGTTACCTATGGAAGACAGCACATACCGAAGATGAATACTTTCCTCAACCTCTCCCTTCCTGGCTGACGTAATCATAGCCTCGCCAGAGGCGTAGCACCCACACCCCTGCAAAGTGCTCCATACCTCTTGTGTGCACATGCACACAGAATTCACATTCCCATCATGCTATGGGGCAATGGGTGAGCGATGCATAGGTGCAAACCTTGCAAGTATGGGTGGAGAATAATGTTGATGAACAAGGTGCAGGAATTGGGAGGGTAGGCTTCTTAACTCAAACAGGAGCAATCTTGACATTCATCCAGTTTGGTTGTCCCTTCCCCAGATTGTGGGCATGAAAGTGTTGGAGATGGGGGTGTGAACATTGTGTAGAATAGCAGTCTTTCTGCACTGATGGATTCCAGCTCTTCTTCCTCACCCCCCCTCCTGGTTGTATTCTATGCCTGTGGATCTAAAGGAGGGAGGAATCAGCTCAGCATGTCTCCTGCAACTGCCACATGTACAGCTGGCTGAACTAGGTGCAGATTTGCACTGGCGTGCTACTAGCAGGGTCCATCAGGTGTCTCTGTGGGCTTCAGGATGGGTGTAGTCATTATTTTTAAGGATACAGGGACTGTGAGGAGGTATCCTGTGCAAACTATGGCAGGCATAGAGGGACTCCACCTTGGGATTTATTTGGCCGGAGGCAGATTGGGGCTGCTGGTGGTATATTGTGTACCGGCCTGTACAGCAGCATCCCTGCACACTCTAGTAGAGCTGGTGTCTGAGGTGGTCTTGTGATCCTAGAGGACCATGGTCTTGGGGGACTTCAACAATCACACCAGCCCTGGGGAGGGCAAAGCATGAGTTCATGGCTGCCATGGCAACCAGGTGGTAGCTGCTCTGACGCATGATGGGGGACATACCTTTGACCTGATACTTTGCACTAGTCTTGAGTTCTGTTGGTGTGGGAGGTGTCGTCTGTGCCTTTGTCATGGATGGATAATTACCTCCTTCAGGCCAGTCTCCTGGTGCACGTCTGCTTCTGGAAAGGTGCAGAATCAGTTCGGTTGGTTTGCCCCCAGACACTTATGGAACTGGAGAGGTTCTGGAATGCTCTCGGGAAGTTTCCCTCCGATCTTGATGACGTTCGCTCAATGACCTCATGGCTCTTTGGAACACCTTGCTGACCAAGGCCAACAGCTCTTAGGCATCCACTCCCTGAATGCCGACTTCACAGGTCTCCCTGGTATATGAGTACCTGCGGCAGATGAAGCGGGAAAGGCGGTGGTTGATGTGACGATGGCGTCATTCTTGTGCTGAAGATGATTGATTGAAGCATAGAGTTATTTTACAAACCTATGCTGTGGCTGTGCGGGCAGCAAAGAAGACGTTTTCTGCTGCTGCTCATAGCATTCGTAAAGTCACGTCCAGCTGAGCTTTTTCTGGGTGGTGAGGGGGCTGGTCTGACCTCCCTCCGCCTGGAACTGGAATTTTCCAGTGCTCGCTGCAACATGTTTGTCGACTATTTTGTGGATAAAATTTCCTGATTCATGACAATTTTGATGCCACTCTTTTGGCAGTGGGAGAACCAGAGGTAATGGAGCCCCACCGTGTCCTATTTTATGGGATCAGTTTTAGTGGGTGTTGCCCTCTGATGTGGAGGATGTCCTTGGGTTTGTTAGGGCCACTTGTTGTGAACTTGACCCGTGCCTGTCCGGGCTGGTCAAGGCCAATCAGGAGACGTTGTTGACTGGTGTAGTCAGTGCCTCCCTTAGGAAGGGCAGAGTGCCGGGCTGCCTCAAGCACCACTGGTGGTGCAGCCTCTGTTCAAGAAGCCATCTTTGAATGTGGATTCCCAAGCCAGCTATCGGCCAGTCTCTAGCCTTCCCTTTTTAGGGAAGGTTATTGAACAGGTGGTGGCTCAGCAGCTTTAGTGGCATCTGGACTGTGTCAGTCTTCTGGACCCCTTGCAGTCTGACTTTTGGCCAGCTTTTGGCTCTGAGACTGTGCTTGTGGCCTTGGTCAACAACCTCTACCGTGAGCAGGACCGGGATCGGTCGCCCCTGTTGATCCTGTTAGATCTCTCGGCTGCATTTGAAACTGTTGACCATGAGATGTTGGTGGCCCACTTGCGAGACCGAGCAGGAGTGGGTGAGACTGTTCTCAAATGGTTCCGTTCCTTCCTGGATGGGAGAACTCAACATGTGGTGCTGGGTGACTGTTCATCATCTCCCTAGGACCTCACATGTGGAGTCCCGTAAGGTTCTATTCTGTCCCCTCTTCTGTTAAACATATATATGCAGCCTTTGGGTGAGGTCGTCAGAGGGTTTGGTGTGTGGTGTCATCAATATGCTGATGACACCCAACTTTACCTCTCTTTTTCATCTGGCCTAAGCCTGGCAGTCTCTATGCTTACCCGGAGTCTGATGGCTGTGGGGGATTGGATATGGGTGAGCTGTATGAGGCTCAATCCTGACAAGATGGAGGTGATACTGGTGGGAGGGGCTGAGGGAGTGGTGGCACCCATCATTGATGGGATCCACCCAGAGTCTGGGGGTCCTCCTCAACTCACAGCTCCACCTGGATTCCCAGGTGACTGTTGTGGTGAAGGGAGCATTTTGCCAATTAAATCTGGTATGACGGCTTAAGCCGTATGTCTCGGACTCTGACCTAGCCACCATCATCCATGATTTCATCACCTCAAGACTGGACTATTGCAGTGCGCTCTATGTGGGGCTACCCTTGGTGATGGTCTGGAAAGTGAAGCTGGTGTAGAATGCGGTAGCCCACCTCTTTATGGGGACGCGAGTAACCGCGAGTACATTAGTGCTCTGGTCTCTGCACTTGCTACCTATAGTTCTCCGGGCCCAATTCAAGGTGTTGGTTTTGGCCTATAAATCCATATATGGCCTGGGCTCCACTTATCTGCAGGATCGACTCACACCCCCCCCCCCAGGTCCTGGATTGGTCATCCGGGGGTGGCGACGATAAGGAGGACATTCTCGGTGGCCGCACCGAGACTGGAACTCCCTCCCGATGGAGGTCCGCTTCGTCCCTAACCTTCCCTATTTCTGTAGATGATGTAAGAGCTGGCTGATCCACCAGACTTTTGGCGAGGGAGATGGGTGATGGGTGGGAGTTTGGAAGGGGAGCGGAGGGTCTTCTAACTCTGCCATGATGTATTTTATTTGCAAGTTTATATTGTTGTTTATATTCTGTTTTTATTGATGCTGTTTTTTTATGTCTTCATTATGTGGTACACCACCCCCAAGCTGCAGCATCATAAGTCAGCAGCCTAGAAATTGAAGCAAATTTTTTATATATATATATATATATATATATATATATATATATATATATATATATATATATATATATTTTTTTTGTGGGACTTCCTCGCTGCCAGTTTGAGCTCCCTGGCAGTTGGGCTGGGGAGCACCAAGAGTGCATACAAAAGCATCTCCCTGATCCCATCCCTTTGGACTAGCTGTGGCAACATTGTGCACATGTGTGCTGCCTGTTTGGAGTCCAGAAAGGAATTTTCCCTGGAACCTCTGATTGGCCCTGAGGTCCTGTTCATTTGCTTTTGCCTTCCACATAGTGCTTTCATTAAATAGATTAGAAGGTTCCCAGTGGATGTTAAATTGTCACATTGGATGGTCTAGAGGGATAGTTGGAAGTTTCCAGAAGGACCCAGCTAACAAAGAAGGGATCTCCATATGAGATCGGGAATGGGGAAGTGACCCAGTGCTTGACCCTTCCCAGGGAGCAAGCAGCCACAGCCATTTAAATTACAGAACATATGCAGCATTGCAAGAAGGTGGTGCATCATTTGACCCCTGCTCATGGGAGGCCTCACTAGGGGGCTAATGCAGAAGCCCCCCCCCCCCCACATACTCTGTTGGGAAATAAATGAGGTGGCGTGCCTCAATTTACCCCAAATGGGATCGAAGATTGCCAATAAACATGCCAAAGTATGTGGGTACAACTCTATTTTATTGGATAGACACTTAACATCTAGACAGGGTAGTGTTCTCAATTACAACCCCCAGTAACCCAGGATATCTTATGTATCAGAGGCACAGTCCGAGATGCAGGCTGGTTCAGAGGAGAAGGGGAGGGGGCCCAGCAGGCAGCTGGGTAGGAGTCTCTTTGAATCTTTGAGAGTGTCGTTTAGGATCAAAGACCCACGCAGCTCACTGCAAATGCTAGTGACCGTTAGCGTCAATGACAAATGGTAAGGGGCTGGGCTTCCCCTCTTTGATCATACCAGGTGCAGGAATAAACTGACTTCATCTCATTAAAACTACTTTTACTTTTGGGGAGCTTCTCCTTCTCCACTGCTTAATTGCCGATCTGACCCTTTGAGGTTACCTCCCTATCTCTTGCAAACCTTCTTTTTTAGAGATAGTGGCCATCTGGGGTAGTTAATAGGGCCTTGGAAATACATTCTTCCTGCTAGAGTGTGAGTTAGTTATGACTTCTCCTTCTTATGGGCCTCTCTTGTCTGTGCCAGCCTGAGGCCTATGTTTCAAGTTAGCTGGTTCACTGAGTTTGTTCAGGCCTCATGCAGCCTGTGTCTCTGACCATGGGCAATACTGCCTAATTAATTCATAATAGCAAAACTGCTTAATCAATTCCTAATACCACCATCTTCCCATTTTGAAGAAAGAATTTTGCAGTCACTTCAATCTTGAGTGATGCTTGTCAACTACCACTCTCTGCATTTTTGACAGTGATGACAGTGATAGCAGTCCATCTTGGGATGTTTCTGTTTCTCCTGTAGTTCTTCCTCTTGGTTCACCTTCAGTCCTACCTTGTGAGTATGAAAGCTGATAACAAGCTACCTGGAACTGATGAACAGCACATTCACAGAAGAATGTGAATATGCAGTACCTGAGCACATCTGTAGCCATCAAATGGTATAGCTACATAGTGCCACATTCATTCTGTTCCACTCCTGGATAGTCAGTTTGAATGCAGTCAACACAGTCCCTACCAGAATGCAGGTCTTACCTGGTCCCCTACCAGCAACAAATGGCTGCCACACGTGCCAAACTGGAAGTTGACTAAGGGTATTTTCAGACATTACGAGATCACAGTGAACCACGGTGAATACCCACCTGTGGTCACTGTGACTCGAACCTCTGTTTGGCGGCCGCCAGATGTTCGTCACGGTCAATCCACACATGGGGTCAATTTGAACCACGCTTCCCGGGCTAGCCGGGGGAATGTCCCGGGAAGCGTGGTCAAAAAGATCCCCAGCGGGGACCAAAAAAAAGTAACGTCTGGCCGGTTGCCACGGCCCGGGATCCCGGGTGGTATCCCGGGCCATGGCGAATCCGGCCCGATGCGGCGGCCGCATTGGCCCCGCCGCCCGCCTGTCTCCCTGGAGGGCGGGCGGCAGGGTGCGTGGAGGGGGCGGGGCCGTGCGGCTGCATGTTGCGCCACGCGGCCCCGCCCCCTCTGATTCCCCGCCGGGATCCCCCCGGCACGTCTGATATGGCGTGACGGGGTGACCCTGGCGGGGAATGAATGGGTTGTTTTCGGTACGGGGCCAAGCAGCCCCGTAATGTCTGAAAACACCCATCGACATCTCTATTTGTTGCAACTCCACTATCTCAAGCAAAGCTTAAGGCAGCCCTTTTTAGCTGCAGCTTGTGGCCTCATTCTACAGTCCAGGGCAAGAGTTTGTCCAACCAGTTTGTGACAAGAGGCTTGGGATAGCGATCATACTATTCTCAATTTGTTATCCATCAGCCCTAGCTAAGCTTGTCAGTATTAACAGGTCAGTAGCAGGTATGGCAGTTTGGCATATTGCCTTGGGAGGGCGTTGTCTCTTTATGTGACTATGGAAAGATCCAACAGTCAGTGACCTGTGGCCCCCCCCAATGGTAAATGAAAAGTAGTCTGTAAAGACTGACCCTCAGTTTTGTAGCAGGCTAATGGGTAGTTGATTTGGACTTTGTGTCGTGATAACAAATAAGAGCCAGAAGAATGTTATCTTCTGATTGCTAACAGATATGCTTTTCTTTAAGATTATCTTTCTCATGTCTTTTTCATTACCTCTAGTTTTGTATCTCCATTCTCAATTTTCAACATCCTTCTGTAACAGCAAAACTGAGTTGGTTCCCAGCATGTTTAAGTGCCCAGTTTTTGCCCACAAACTATTGTCGCACAATAGTTCAGTAACCTTTGTTTTGAATATGGAAGTCTAGCTTATAGTAACATAACTTACTGGAGGTTAGTTCACTTTTTACATACTGTATCCTTTGATTTTATTCATCAGACTTGATTCAAACCGCAATGAATGAAGTTTGGTATTGAAACTCTCACTACCAAAAATCCTGGATTAATTTAATTTAATAAATAAATAAATTAATAAACTAAAAATTAGTGTATTCAATGAATAGTGGATCTCTGGGACATTAATCTTTCCTTCACACAGACTATTGAAATATATGAAATCAGAATGAGCTCTGTTATGCTGACAAAGAAACAAGTAAAATAATAAAAGAAATATCTCCTTAAGGGCTTGTATGTCACCTGAAGAATGTAGCAGACTTATGGGATTGTCTATGGCCCAGAGGCCATTTTCTTTCTTCACAATAGGGTGTGTGTCTGGCATATGTCGATGTAAGATTGTGTCTGGGAGCACATAAGTTTAAGCAGGTGGAGGACTACGGGAGAAGAACTTGAAGGAGTGTTGCTGTGGTTACGAAATTGTCATGGTTTGAGGAGGGAAGACTTCTTTTTTTCTTTTTCTTCCTAGCTAGAAGAGGCTAAACTAGAATCCCCGCATTTAAGAACTGACTTTTTTTTTATACAGAAACTTTTTTTTCTTAAGGACTTTCGAAAGAGTGCCGATTAAGAATTTTTTTAAAAGGAATTAATGATGATTCTGCCGCATTGGCATTGTAGTCTTTCTGATTTACCAAGGGACGTAGTAATATAGAAATGATGATTGTCACAAGCATATTTTAACCAGTTTGTTGTTTGTTAGGCTGCCCACTAACAATAGTTTGTTTGGCTTTTAATTCGAAACCTTGACTCAGAATAAGTTAGCCGTTTCTACATTATGCCTCGTGACCCCAGCATACGGGACCATGATCTTGATTGGTGGTATGTTCTGGTGTCACAGGATTACAAATGTGAAAGTAGAGTCATGTGCAAAGAGTTTGGAAATTACTGACATAAATAATCATGGAGCTTCTAAATATACAGTATCTACTACAACGATTTTTCAGGGCCATAGTCAACCTTTAATGAGTTTTTGGAGGTATAATTTGAGTATTGGGTGTAGTCTTCTCACTAGCATGTGAAAACTTGAGATCTCTTTTAGAAAAGTCTTACTTTTTAATTGTTAAGTTGGACTGTTTTTTAAGGCTTCGCTTATTTTATTTTATTTTTTTACTTAAGCACATCACAAGCTGGGACATCAGTTTTACCCTCAGTTTTTTTTACTAACTGTCTCTTTTCTAGATAGCAGAATCCTCTTAAATACCTTCCTTCCTGAGCTTACATGTGGTCTAATATTCGAGACTCGGTAGTAAACATGTCCAATAAAAGCTATTACCAACGTGTCTCCTTTACTGTCAAAGCGGTTAGTGCAGAAACTGTCATGTATAACTTTATTTCATGAAATCCAGTTCTTTAAACCTATGGTAACAGTATGATCCTGAAGTGTTTAGTGCTGGCACTAGTTTTGCACTGACATGAGTCCACGTGAGTGAGACTCTGGCACAGAAACTAGCACTGCTGCCACATGGCTGCAGGATGATGCCCAAACTTTGAGAAATGGGAAACCATTTAAATGGAGAAATTATTTATTTTTATTAAAAAAAAGCAAGGAAAAAAAAAAGCAGCATGTCTGATAAAGAAATAAGTTGGGAAGACTTTACCATAGATTTCTTCCGCTGGTACTTGCCAACCCCCATAAGCTACTATGAATAAAAAGCCTTTAAAAAGGTATATGTAAGGGCAGCTACTACTAAAGAGAGAGATTTAAGCTCCCATAATCCAATCTTCCCAACTGTAGATTTTATCATGCTTGTAAAAAAAAATCTGTGCACTTCTGGCACTTCAGTCTTGATTCCAAAGACGTTTAAGCTACAAAAGAAATTATAATCTTGAAACCTAGTCCTCACCAACAGCTTGTCTTATTTTTGTCTTCAAATAGCTATATCTTTGGAATATACAGTTTATATAGCTTACATATAAGCGTATATCTATACAGGTTACAGCTATATACAGCTTATATCTATACAGGTGCTCCTTTTTCCTTGTCCTCCCACCCAAAATTGTGAACACTGATTTTGTTATCCACTTTGTTTTCTCCATTTTGCTCTATCCATTTTGCTTTCTCTGTTTTTGTTATCCTGCTTTCTCCTATCAAAATTGTGCTGGTCCATATCTCCCTAGAGGCTATTAAGACAAAATAAAGTACAAAAATTCCAGCTCCCAGGCCTCCAGCTGCCAAACAGCAAATTGCCTTCATCATCAGCCTGCAAGGGCTGGAGTCCTTAAGAACTGGAGGGCTAAGGGTGGGGCAGGGCAACCCCAGGTGGTGCGGTTGTTTAACCACACAAAAATTACATGGTTATTTAACCACACATTTTTCTAGTTTAGATGGAGTTAAGGTGAGAAGTGCAGAACATGGAAGTTTTTTCACACAGAATGTGGGAGGGGTTGTTCGTTTTGGGGGCAAACTATTTTTTTCTTGGTATTAAATCCTGAGAGAGTTCACTAAAATAAGAACCTAGATGCTTAATATATTGCCGTTTATAATATGCCAAAATTGTATACTCATGTACTCTGAATGAAATACTCCACATCCACAATAGTCGTTACCACATGGGAAACTTTAAATCCAATTGTAAGCTGATCATGGCTGGGGTAACCAGTCCATGACTAAGTTTTTTGCTATGGCCAGACAAAACCTGGCATGGGTCCCTCAGCCACATCACCACGTTATGATCAGGCCTCTAAAACTCATACATGTCCTCTATCTGACACCCTTCTCCTCTAGTAAGAGGAAAGCTAGAAGCAGAAGGTACCAGAACTCTGTGGTTAAAGTTGTTCTTCACGGCTTTGCTGCTGATATGTGGAAAGGGAGTTTTGCTAATGGCCCGTTCCTTTTTGCAACACACTGTAGTTTTACTGTTTCGTTTTACAAGAACTGAAAGATGTTGTTTTTATTTATACAGTGCCCCTCCACCAGAAGGCACTAGAGCACTTTACAACATTTAAAATAAAATAAAACACCATAACTTAAAATCTGAATAAAATCAATTTAAAACAACTTTAAAAGGGAAGGTAAAAAGAAGACAAAGGAGAACCAGTGATGGAAGCACCTAGAAAACAATAAAACGGTGCTATTTGATGGTGAGGAATGAGGAATTAAGACAAACATCTAGAGGGAGGGAGTTCCACACTGAGGGGCCCACCACAGCAAAGGCCCGGTTGCCCACCAATTTTAAGGCACATGAGATGCTCAGTCGTCTTAGTGACAAAGGTCAGGAACCAGTGACATAGTCAGTGTTTCTCAAACTGAGGCCAGGAGGCCCAGACTTTAACCCGAGGAGCATGGAACAGAGTAGAACTGCCAAGTTCCTAGTCACGTCCAAAATGGTGGCAGCCCTGTCCACTTTTCTTGGTATAAGAACTCTGAATGGAAAAATGAATATCAACTCTGAGTGCAACTTCAAGCTGGTGCATATGGTGTTGGCCATGGACCTTGGAGACCAGGGTTCAAATCCCATCTTAGCCATAAACTTATTGGGTAGCTTTGAGCAAGTCACTATTTGTCTCAATTCCCTATCTGCAAAATGGGACTAATAATGACATATCCAAGGTTGTTGCATGAGTGAATTAGTAAGAATTGTAAACCCTTAAACATTGAAAGTGCTATATAAATGATGATTAGTGAACATAAGAAGTGCCCTACTGGGTCAGGCTCATGGTCCATCGGGCCCAGCATCCTGTCTGACCGTAACCAGCTGTAGTAGCTCGAGAGAAGTATAAGTACAGGTCATAGAGGTGTGACCCATCTCCTGCTAACCACTCCCAACTACTGGTAACCAGAGGTTTAAGCCCCAATAAGTAAGCATTTAGTACTGCAGCCAACTTAGCAAACCTCAAGTTCCAGATGTGGGCAAGCTAGGACCATGTTGGAAATTCTCCAAGCTCATTTTGTCTGAGCTAGGGAATTTACTGTTGCTTTTTCTAGAAAGGCGTCACGATGGAGAAACAAGGAAGAGGAGGAGTTGGGATGGAGAAGGGAGGGGGCCTCAACCAATGATATAAGCCATCATATTAAAGCCATCATACTAAAACAAAAGTCAGTGATATGTACTCAGAGGTTCAAGCTTCTCCAAATACTTGGACTATAAAAAGTAGGGCTGAAATGAGAAGCAATTTTTTTCTTGCAAAAATATCATGAGAAACAAGAATTTTCACTGAGATTTCAGTACAATCTCAATAACAGACTGAGATCTCAGCCAAGATCTTTTCTTGAAATACCGTTTACCATTACAGTTTACAGACATTTACTGTTTACGGTATACTGATTTACTGTGTACCACCTTTGTCCCAGTAATGCGCATGCAAAAAATGCAAAATGCCTCTTTGCACATGCGCATTACTGAGATGAACGTGGCACATGGTAAATCGGTATGCATTAAATGGTAAATTATGGTAACAGTAAACTGTATTTTGAGAAATTTCTCGACCAAGAAATGTCGAGAATTGGGATTTTTCTTATCATTTCTTGCTTAAAACGAGTCAAGAACGGTGATTCTCGACACTAATCAAGAAAAACTCAAGATTGAGTTTCAACCCTAATAAAAATGACTGGAAAATCCAATACTTTTTTAGCAGTGTGGGATAAATCTATTTAGGACAACAATGAATAAAGAGCTAGGAGTGTTAACCATTAATTTCATAGTCTTTATGTTTGAGAAGTGTCTGTTAGATTACTACTTTCATCCCCATTTTCAGTGAAGTGAAGCAGACAAGTTTTCACTACATCTGGTTTTGGGTGACTTAAACAACAGCTACTGAATGAGAAATGCACTTTATAAGAACTCTCTGATTCCTCTCTCCCTCACCTCCTTTAATTACCAGTATATGGGAGTTTAGAGATTTATTTCCTCTACAGATTCCACGGACCTGGCCATATGTGTGTTTAAATTTATTTTAAATTGGAAATGGAGGTGGTTAGGCTAACTAAGCAACTTATCCAAGATAAGACGGCAAGGCAGAGTATGTACAGGTGTACACTGGTGCTACCAGAGTACTTTCCAGATCTATGAAGCGTAGACAAAGGGTGCTAATCTACATTATGTGAGGTGAGTTTTTAACACTGGGAAAACTCACCCAACACAACATGTATTTTAAACCCTAACTTTGCAGGTATGCATTGGTTGCTCCCTTGCCCAAATGGATATATGGATCAGCCATGTGGACAAACACCAGTCTATAGCTGTTGTTCGTAAACAGGGGCAAGCAGGGAGAGTGCAGTGGCAAATGAGAGCTGCTATGCTGCTTCTCTTTTCCCACCTGTCCCCTTGATCCCAGAGAGCCACCTGCTGTGCCCCTTAGAACAGCCACTGCTGCTGCCATTTCTGACCTGCCTCCCCAGTGGCAGCAAGAGATGCAGCTAGTCCAGGAAAGCAGCAGATAGGGTCCCAAGCCCATTGATTTTTGATGTAATTTTAATGGTTTTGCTGATGGAGGTCATGGGAATCGAATTAAGTATTAAAATGGGATATCACGGAGTGGGGCAGGGAGGCAGAATTAGGAACCATTGGTGGCAACAGCAAATGAGAGAAAGGAGTATGAAGCAGAGTAAGTAACCTCAATTCAGAGAAATATAGACTTTGTGTTTGGATATATCAAGGAAGGAAGGAATGCATATGTGCCTGAAATTCACAATTGGAGGAGTTACTAATGGGCAGATAGAGATCTGGTTGGTAAGTAAACCCCCCACACATGTGGACAGTACAAGGATACTGAAAGATATTTCAGTGCAGAAATCCCTCCTCAGTATTGCATATATGGTTAAGAACAGAAGAACATAACTGCCATAATGGTTAGGTGTGCAGAGAGTCAATGTGGTGTAATGGTTAGGTGTGTGCAGTACTTGAACTGGAAGGTATGAGGGACACTGGTTCAAGTCTCACCTTAGCTAGAAACTCACTGGGTGACCTCAGGCCAGACACATTATTCTCTCAGCCTAGCCTACTTCACAGGGTTGTTGTGAGGATTGAAAAAGTTATTTATTAGTTCTTTGTGGAGCACTGCAAGTGCCATGGCAGGGGAGTGCTATATAAAAATAAAGATTATTATATTCAGCTAGACCCATGGTCCATCAAGCCTAGCATCCTGTCTCTGACAGTGGCCAGCTACAGTAGCTTGAGAGAATTACAAGTACAGGTCATGGAGGTGCGACTCAATTTCTGCTAACCACTCCCCAATTTCTACCACTGGCTCATCTGCCAGTGTTAGAAATTGTTCTCGTTATGTACATTTTTAATTCATGCACCTGTATGAAGTTTATTCTTAGTGTTACAAAATACCTGTTTCAGCTGGCTATACAATGGTGGATTCAGCATATAATATGTACGTTAATGAAAAATTAATTCCGTTAAACAATTTACAGGGCAGAGAGTTATTTGCAGTGACATGAATAATCCCATTGCAGTTGTTTCTAGATCTTTTTCTAAACTTAGAAAAGCTGTATTTTCATTTTTATATATTTCCTCAACTAGGTTTCCTCCTTTTTTTGATGACAACCCATTTGGTATATATCAGAAGATTCTTGCTGGCAAAATAGATTTCCCCAGGCATTTGGATTTATACGTAAAGTAAGTACGCTGACTTTAATCACGGGCTTGTTTATTTTAAGTACTTAGCATTGTTCTGAAGCGTTTGCCTAATGCGTTGTCATATTGCTGTATTTTAAACTCAGAGGTTAGAAACATCTGTTGTATAGCAGTATGGTTCTTCTCTGTACTTGTTCTCCTGAATCAAAGCTTTTGCTTTAGAACGAGGGCAGGGAACCTCCAGCCTGTGGACCGAATCTTGCCCATGACTACTTTTTATTTGGCTCCTTACCGTTTCCTAGATCTCACCCTACCCTCGAGTACTGTAGGAGCAAACTAAAGAGAAGGGAGTAGAGATGGGATATGCACCCAAGGATGCGGAATGGATCCATGGTAAAGACCAGGGTGCATTGTGAGGAATTACAAGGAGGATCCTGCATGATGGGGAGTAATTCCGTGCTATTTTTCACCAAGATGTTAACTTAAATGCTAAATAGTTCTTCTTGCTCATACCCCTAATGTCATACAAATGGCACATGAAAGTTTCAATGTTGACAAGTACAAAGTAATTGCTGGGTTCTAAGTTACGTGTTACTACGCAGCAAAGGAATCTTGGAGTCATTGGGTAACTTCAGACGTTACGAAAACACCTTCAGACATTACAAAAACACCTTTCATCACAGTGAACCCCAGTGGATTCCCTGTGGTGATGGAGCTTCCGGGAACGTCTGTTGGGTCCCGGCCAGATGTTCACCACGGTGAACCCCCAACCAGGATCAAGCTTGACTGGTCGGAGGTCGAGAACCATGGTTAGAGTGGCCACAATCCGGGATGGGGCTGGCTGGCGGCGTTGCACATCTGCTCACCAGCCCCGTCGCGGAATCAGGCCCCAACCATGGGATGCGGTTGGTCGCAGTGGCCTCATTGGCTCCCTGTCTCCCCGGGGGCGGGCAGCCGAAGGAATGCGGTGGGGCGGGGCTGAGTGGCTGCACATCCCGCTGTGCAGCCCCGCCCCTCCCCAATCCCCCTCAGGGATCAGACTGGCACGTCTAAAGGATGGACGGCCTGATCACGGACCGGGATCCAAGACGGATCCCGGTCCAGGGTTCAGCATGGCGGGCCTCCGGACCCGTCACGTCTGAAATTACTCATTGTGGGCAATTCATTGAAAACCTCAGCTCAGTGTGTAGCAGTGGTCAAAAAGACAATTGGAATGCTTGGAGTTCAGAAAGGGATGGAGACTAAAACAGAAAATACTATATAAATATATGGTGCAACCATACTTTGAATATTATATGCAGTTTTAGTCACCCATCTCAAAAAAGGTATAGTAGAACTGGAAAATGTGCAGAGAAGGACAACAAAAATGATCAAGGGTATGGAATGGCTTCTGTACAAGGAGAGGCTTGAGAGGCTTAGGGCTCTTCAGTTTGGAGAAGAGACAGCAGAGAAAGGGATATGATTGAAGTGTATAAAATCATGAATGGCATGTAGCCAGTAAAAAGGAGCTATTTTTTTCAGCCTCTCAAATACTAAAACTAGGGAACTCTCCATAAAACTGGCAACTTCAAGCAACGCAGGAGGACCCATAGATATGCCTTTCAAAAACTAAAGAAGACCAGTGAAGATGAGAGCTGCGTGATTATACTTTGAATATCTGCACAATTTACTGTGAGCAATGTTGTATCTCCGTGTCTCACATGCATGGAACTTACTTTATAGGTGGAAGAATCCCCTCTCCCATTTCCCCCCCTATTTACTCCCTGTTTAAAGGACTGTATTGGGAAATATCTTGAAATTAGACTTGCAATTCAAGCAAGAACTTCTGTTTAGTATAATTAAAATCAGAGATATACTGTACTTTCTGGCTCTGTTCATGTTTTGTAGATGAATTAACATTTATAGAAAAGTGAAATCTGTCGACCAAAATAATGGTTTGTTTTGGGAAATATCTCATCTGTGCCAGAGGGGTATGAGCAAGAACAACTATTTAGCATTGAAGTTAACATCTTGGTGAAGAGAGAGAGAGCACTGAATTACTACTTTCTGCTTGTCAGTTTGGTTGAATATCAGATACTGGTTTTTTTTTAAAACAAAAATCTCCTTAGGATTCTTCCTTTTTTTTTTTTCTTTTAAAAAGCCTTTATGTCAAATAGTTTCAACATTATGAGCATTATGGTTCCATTGAATGCATAAACAAAAGAATACATCAGATGCATGAACAAAAAGCAGAACACATAATTTTAACAGCAAATGTGTTGTGAAAAGGCACTTATTTACAAGAATTCAAAAAGGAAATTAACTTTAATATAGGGGTCTTCCTTTAGTAAATATCGGAATAAAAATTACAGAATTAAACGTCTACTCAGAAGCCAGACAAGTGAGATATTCTTTGCATGCATAAAGATATACTTTCAAGGAGTGAATTGGTTATGTGTTGAATTACTACTGTCTGTGTACTGCCATTCTCCATGGCTGTCTGTCACCTTTCAGCAGGATGCTCTTATCCTTATTCCTGCTGTGAATTTTACAATAAGGCTTGTTGTTTTTATTGAAACTGCATCAAATCTGTAAGCGGAAAAACCGTTTCTGAAGTGGCCTCTTACTTGAAAATGGGTGTAGTTACATTTAAAAAACTGGGTCTGCCAATAGGGTTGTGAGCCCCACTGGAATTGCCCACACAGGTTGCCCATCCCTGATTTTCATTGTAGTTCGTAAGTAAGTCATTTATTATTACGACATTAGCTTCTGCCATAGCCAAAACACACACAATACAAAAACAATACAAATGTATCATTGTAGTCCGTTTTACACCCATTCCAAGGAAATGTGTCCCTAATGTATTGTGATTTTCCTGCTCATGTTAAGCTGTCTGTGGCCAGCTGAAAGTGGGCCTTTTCTTAAGAGTAGCAGATAAGAGCTAGAGGATGGTGCAGTCTGGTAGAGGGGACGGGGGGAGGTGTCAGGCAGCGGTACTGGCTGTATCAGGACGTGCAGGAAGCACTAGGATGAAGCACCAGGAAGGGACGGTAGGGTAACACTCCTGAATTATTCTGGTAAGTTGAGAGAAGAAAGTGTTCTTCTTGTTTTACCCTGTAAGCTCTAGGTGGAGATTCTTATTTTTGGAAAATGCATAATACATCTTGAATGTGACTGCAATCTAACATTAGTAGAAGGCTAGTCTGATCTAGAATACCTGTGTCCCCCACCGTGGGTTTTTTCTCAAACTGCAGTTTTAAACTGTGGGAGAAATCCCACACGTTTAAAAAGTCCCCAAGAGATAAACTAATAGGAGGCCGCCCCAACTTGTTTTAGGGAAGGTGCCATTTTAAAAAATAATAATGTTAGCTGAGTGGAAAGGGCAAGGGCATTCCTATTAGTCTCTTGGATGAAAGCATTCTCCAATAATAATGACTTCAAAATTATTCAAGTCTGAATTCAGATGATGCCTGTCTGGACTGTTCTAGGAAGAGCTCCCTCCATCTTGACATACGTATTGCCATCCATCTTGCAACTAAATATTTTCTTGTTTAATTTCCAAAATATTTGCCCAGATTATTCAGATTACTGGGAATTATTATTATTATTTGGGGGTGTCAGACACCCTTGGTTTGGTGTATTGCAGTACATGGTGGTGTTTCCTCAGATTATTTGCTTACAACTCCTCCACTGAATTGCCTTCCTACTACAGTAAAACCTGCTTACGTAAAAATAAGAGAAAAATATAGATTCATTTTTTTTCAAGCTCTCAGTAAAGAACTTCCATTGTCATGAAGTGCACTGAAGATTTGCAGTTCTGGGTTTTACTTTAGGACTGCAGAACAAGAAAGATGGAAAACCGTATCTTTCTCAGAATTCACTTTATATAAAATGTGCTGTTGCAGAAATTTGCTGTTACACCACTGCATATCCAAAGAAGCCCTGTTGACTTCTGTGGAGACTCTAGACACTCTTGTCATTTGTCCACGTACACACCATTAGCTGCACACCAAACTATCGTACTAGACTTAAGAGGATGCCAAATCGTCATTCACAGAAAAAGGCATTGTTGTGCAGCATAACCAGGAGCGTTTTCAGACATGTGGTAAATAGCACTTACAAGTGCTGGCAGCTTCATGAGTAGGTGAAGAATGCATGCCCAGATGATGTCTGAAAAGGTGCCGCACGCTTGATTGAGTTTATTTGCGCACTGAGAATCGCGCTCTACCAACTTGATGAATGTTTTTCAGGTTGGTAGAGCATGCCTGTCATGCGCTGGAAAGCACAGTCATGCGCATGGTGCCTTTTCAGATGTCATCTGGGTGCACATTTTTCACCTTCACATCAAGCTTGCCAGCACTTGTAAGTGGTGTTTGCCACACGTCTGAAAGAGCTCCATGGTCAATGGGCTCTGCCTCCACATACCTCTGAACCTGCATACTCTCATACTTAGGTTCAGACCACATTTACATGTTGACATTCATTGAGACAGGTTACATGTTTTCACTGCAATCTTACCCATTAAATATAAATGCTTTTGGAATATGGGGAAAACATTGAACAGGAACAGTGCACAAAAGGGTTATGATGGTAAAATTGCTCCAGAATCCAAACAGACCAGATTAAAAAAACTATTTAAAAAAACAAAGCTATTTATGCTCACTACAATGAAAAATAATTTAGAATCTTTTTTCTGTTACAGAGATCTTATTAAGAAGCTTCTTGTGGTTGATAGGACAAGACGACTAGGAAACATGAAGGTTAGTGATAAATGTTATCTTTAATAACATCATAAAGAACAAGGCTAGAAAGATCAAATCTTTTTGTAAGCTTTTACTTTTTTGTACATGTGGGTTGCTACGCTTTTGGGAACCTATACTAGTTAAGACCAAATATCTAAAATGAGGATTTAGAAATGTGTGGCTTTTTTGTTTATTATTGGAAGATTTTTCACATCCTTATACTAATTCTAATTTTGTAATTAGCTGGGGTTTAACTTGTGTGTTCCTCGACATGGTGGTTTGAAGTTACTGACTATCTAGTAATACCACACTTGTCGTTTAATTCAGGTAAAAAAAAAATGTGAATAAGGTGTGTACATGTTTAGGATTGGGCCCCATGTATTACGGTAGGTTGCCCTTGTGCTGTTTTTCTAGAGATATGCCCTCCCTTGGGCCGGGGAAAAGAAATTCCATTTTTAGCAATGCTTAAGACAATTGGACCACAAGTGGGTAACCTTTTCCAGGCCACTTTGGAAATTAGTTCAAGTCAGATAGAAGTTGTGCATAAGGGTTGTGCTCAGGATGGAGGAAGGAAGGAGAAGTTTAGGGGTGGGACTTTCAGTTTCTGTTTTAACAGAATATTGCTGTTTTGGTTTAAAACTGAAACATATGAAAATCAAGCCCATTATGGTTCGACTTTTCAGTTTTGTATCTTTCCCATTGAAATCTTCCCATTGACTTAAATGGAATGAGGAACCAGAGCAAAAGAGAACCGAAGTCAACCGGGTCTGTGACTAACTCATTTGTAATGCCCACCTCCCCCACTGCAATTCCCTGGGGCCATCTCCTCAGAGGGTGGGGGTGAGAATCTGCTTTCCTAACACCCCCATGGCTCATCTTCCCCCTCCCCCCCCCGGCCCGGGACCCTGGCATCTGCCATGTAGTTACATGCCTAAGAGGATGTGGGGTGAGGATCTGCGGTCACCGCCATTTTGTGCATGTGCAAAACAGCATGTCGGCCTGCTAGGAGGCCCCCCACAGCAACGGCATGCCAGCAGATCCATTGTCCGAGGATGGTAAGTACATGCCAGCCACCAGTGCACCAGAGGGTGGGACAAAAGACTCGCCCCAGGCAGTGTGGGTGTTAGGAATGCAGATATGCACCCTCACCATCACAGACTGGTTTAAGGACTGGTTGGTCACAGACCCACCCAGTTCCTTTTCGATCCAGTTTCCCTTCCTATTGAAGTCAATGGGAAGATTTTCCATTGAATTCAATCGGGAAAGAACTAAAGCAAAAAAAAAACAAAAACTGAACTTAGAATGAAAATTGTGGGGGAGGGGGGGGGAACGCCCTGTGTCGCACTCCTCGAGAAGTTTTAGAATATTTCTCTCATGGATCGATCCCCTGCTCTTGAGCACATGCCTTTATCTCAGCTTCGACATCTCATCTAGTCATGTTGAGTTGTCTCTTTTACAGAGCTGAAGTAGAGCATGCATCCATGGCCATATCCAGGAAATGAAAAAGGGCCAAAGAGAAAACAGATGTTGCTCAATTTGACTCTCAGGCCAGTGATTCCCCCGCTCCATCTTAGACTAACATGTTTGACTTGAAGTTCTTCGTAAACACAATCCCTGTTTTGTCCTCTTCACGTATGAAAGAGGACAAAACATAAATACAAACTTTGCACGTGTTAGAGAGAGCCACCCATATTTTTAAAGTTACTTTAAGTGGAGTCATTTTCTAAATCAGAGGTCTCTGATCCATTAGAAAATCAGCCATCTGGTTTTCTACTGTGATAGGAAACCACAGCAATCTCTGTGAATGCATTAGCCAAACTGCTATGTTTCTGCATAGCACATTTTTAGCCATAAAGGTTGCAGAAGATCCACTGCATCATTGGAAAGTATGCTGGATCTTAAGACTGAAGAAATGTTTTTAAGTTTCAAACCGTACAAGTTCAGATTGGTATGCTAATCACAATATGATGATAAAACAAGTATGCCTATATTTGAATAATTACTTTAGTAGATAGTAACAGGTTAGGACATCTCTGAAGAACTGAATGACTACAGCAGCTTGATAGACCGTTTCTGTTGGGGTTAAGGATTGGAATGACCCAAGCTCCTAGATATTTGGTGATGTAAAGGAATTAAAACGTGTTTGTGTGTGTCTGTGTGAATCTAAAATGTTTTGTTTTAACTTCAAAATGATTAAAACAGCTAAAATTAACAGCTTTTTGGAACCTTGGATTCCTTTGCCTGTCAGGTGAGGGAGGGGAGATACACACTACCCACACCACTCGCATGCCTTGGTCCTGGGGTCCCTTAGAGTCAATCGAAGACATGGGGGAAATGCCCCTCAGGATAGTGTGTGGGCCACAGGGTCTTTTACAAAGACCAGGCCCCTATCATCATAGGGCATGGTAACTCGAGGCAGGACAAGGCCCACGCCACTCACGCTGCTCTTGCATGCCCGCACTAGGAGGGAGGGCTCGGAGAGTAGTAGCAGGGAGGAAGTGATGGGTAACAGGGGGAAGGGTCCCAGGTTCATATGATGGGAGGCTGCTCACAGTGGAGGGGGTAGGGCTCTGACACTCGGGAAGAGAAGGGATTCCACACACACACACTGTCCCAACCACCCTCATACCCACTCATGCACTCTCACACTCACTCTAGGATCCTCAGGGGCACAAAAGGGAAGGGTTTCAACAGGCAATTACAGAACTCTAGTGCAGGCTACACACAGGCAAATACAACACCACACAAATCACTTAGCTCTAGGTCGGCCAGTCTCGCTCCGTTCACCAGCACCGGGGAAGCCCCACCGCCGGCGATTGAACCTGGAGGCCCCTGCCGCGCCACCAGTCTTGTGGACTGATGCAGGGAGCACAGCCCTGCCTCCGCCCCCTCAGCGCCTGCCCACCCAGGTCCCGCTGAACTGCTGGGTTCTCGGAGCCCTGAGGACACGCCCCCGTCCAGCCCCTGACGTCGGCGCGTGGGTCCGCCACCTGCGCGGCAGATGACATTGCCCTGAAGAAGAAATGAAGGAGAAAAACATATCAAAAACTTTATATTTATAACCTGAGTTTTAATGACCAGCTTTTAAAGTAGACTAGAAATCTCTCTGGTGCCAGTGTGTAGGTGTAGAAAATAGCACCATGCATTTGCATTTAAATATAATTTAGCTATGATGGTAAAAGCACAAAGGCTTGAAAGCACAGGTGCAAATGTTCTAGCTTAACTGCTGTTTAAGTGCATCTATTTATACGACTAGCTGCTTTAAAATGAATTTCTTGTCAGTAGTAAATTACTGTTTTAGCTATTGGTGGAAATGAGCAGCTTGGGAAGAGTGTATATGAGGGGGAACTAAAAGTAATTATGAACTTCAAAATTTAACTAGTTATCTTGAATATGACAAATAGCAATATGCAAATGTTGTGTATTTTGAAGGGTAGTTTCTCGGTTCTGGTGTGTTTGGGAGCTGGGTGGGGGGAGTTCCTGTATTTAGAAATAAAAAGATAAACATTTGGGGAACGATTTGAAGCTTTCTCTAGAGAGAATAATCATTAATTAGAGACCTAGACCCTTTCCAAATAGGTATTCTTATGTGGATTCTTGTTCACCAGATTTTAATTTGCAAGTAGTACTTCCTATCAGGGTTAGTTGCTATTCATAAGAACATAAGAAGTGCCATACTGGGTCAGACCAATGGTCCATCGAGCCCAGCATCCTGTCTCAGACAGTGGCCAATCACGGGGGCCTGGGAGAAGCACCCAACAAGTCACCATACTATCCATTCTCTGTGGGTCATCTCCAGGCTCCCGACAGTAAAGGGTTTTGTTCCCCAATCCTATCTTCCAGAAACTTGTTCAAACCTCTCTTAAACTCAGATATACTGCTGGCCTTGACCACCTCCTCTGGCAGTAAATTCCACAACCTGTTTGTACGCTGAGTGAAAAAATACTTTCTTTTGTCGCCTTGGTAGACGACCTCCGCCGGGAGATGGATGCAGGATGTTCAACATTTCTCATCCTGCTAGATCTCTCGGCCGCTTTTGACACCGTGGACCATGGGCTGCTGCTGAGACGACTGCGGGACCTGGGGGGTCTGGGCGGGACCGTTCTTGAATGGTTCCGCTCATTCCTCTCGGGGAGGAGCCAACGGGTGGTGTTGGGGGAGGAAACATCGTGCCCCCGCGCTTTACCGTGTGGCGTTCCGCAGGGATCGATCTTGTCTCCGCTGTTGTTTAATATCTATATGCAGCCCTTGGGGGAGGTCGTGAGAGGGTTCGGGGTGCGTTGTCACCAGTATGCTGATGATACTCAGCTGTACCTCTCCTTTTCTACTGACCCAGACCCTGCTATCTCGTTGCTATCCCAATGTTTGGAGGCCGTGGCGGATTGGATGCGGCTGAGCAGACTGAAGCTCAACCCAGATAAGACGGAGGTGATGGTGGTGGGGAGGGCGAAGGGGGTGGTGGCCCCCCTAGTTGGGGGGGTTTGCCCTCCTGTAGCTCAGCAGGTTCGGAGTCTGGGGGTAGTATTGGACGCAGACCTGCGTCTGGAGCGGCAGGTGGAGGCAGTCGCTAAGGCTGCCTTCCGCCAGCTTTATCTTGTGCGTAGGCTGCGTCCGTATGTCTCTGGCCCGGACCTGGCCTCCCTCATCCATGCCTTTGTCACCTCGAGGCTCGACTACTGCAACGCGCTCTACGTGGGGCTTCCCTTGTTCTTGGCTCGGAGGCTGCAGCTGGTGCAGAATGCGGCGGCTCGTCTTCTTACGGGGACGGGTCGCCGGGAGCACATTACACCGGTGCTCCGAGCTCTGCACTGGCTGCCGATAGTGTGCCGGGCCAAGTTCAAGGTCCTGGTGATGATCTATAAAGCCCTATATGGTCTCGGCCCCTCATACCTTAGGGACCGCCTCGCCCTTTGCGCCCCAGAGCGGCTCCTGCGGTCTGCCAGGGGTGCCTTCCTGGAGGTCCCCCGTGTTAAGCGGGGTGCCACGATGGAGAGGGCATTCTCGGTGGTGGGACCGCGGCTGTGGAACTCCCTTCCGGAGGAAGCTCGCCTGGCCCCTAGCCTTTTAACATTTTGGCGAAACTGTAAGACCTGGCTGTTTGCCCAGGCCTTTGGGAGGGAGGGTGGGGAGGGAGGTTTTTAGTCCCCTATCCATTTGTTTTTGTCTAGCCCTGTTTTAATATTTAATATTTAATATCTGATTGTTTTTAGATTGTTTTTATTGTATTTTATTGTTTTATGTTGGAAGCCGCCCCGAGCTGCGTTGCAGGAAGGGCGGGGTATAAATTTATAAAATAAAAATAAATAAAAATAAATTTTTACTCTGCCACTTGTGAATTTCATGGAGTGTCCCCTAGTTTTAGTACTAGTTGAGAGGGTAAATAACCATTGTCCCCACACTGGAAATAAGGCACAGACACACAAACCTTGGGTAAACTGGCCACAACTGTTCATTAAAAACAACCATATGCAGCGAAAACCTGTTAACAAACGAGAATCAATTAGAACCAAATAAAAACCAATTAATGAGCACAGTGGAAAGACCCTATTGCCAATTGAATTATTCCAAATCAACTTAATTATCCAATTACTGGAATTCTTCCAAATTATCCATGGCTGAATAAACTTGTAATTCCAATTAAGATGGCCTTTAGACTCAGACCGCATTGATAATTCTGGGTGAGTATTAAGGGGAGTGAGTGGGCGGGCTTAAGTCCTACCACCCAATATCACCCATACCACCAATACCCCTCACTCCCTACATTCAGTACAATAATATCTAACCAATTGGATTGGAGATACCAGTCCAATCCCTTTTCACCAATGGACCAGAACTGATCCATACCAGAAAAAGAACTAGCGAGCAAGTGAATATATTGGGACTGCTTTGATCCTTCCCATATACCACCTGACGCCAATCCTTCTTCACTGGGATAGAAGCGGGGCACCCATCCCCTGTCTACCTCCCAGGTCCAACCTCCTGAATGTATACCAGCATCCACCATTACCCGATGTTTTCCAGAATGCCAAACCAATTCCAATACAGTTCAATTCACTATGATACTGAACACCGCCACCAAGTTCAGCAGCAAAGCTTGCTTGAACACCCCTCAGAACTCATCCAGAGCCACCCCCCAGCCCAAACACTTTTGCAAGAATTGTTGTAAATTCCCCAGATATAGGTCCAGGCCTCTTTCGGACAGGTGAATCCCATCCGACCAATACAATTCCAGCCTAGTCCATGAGAGATCCTTATGTACAAACCAGATTCCCCCTGCCTTCTCA
This sequence comes from Sphenodon punctatus, assembly GCA_003113815.1. Lineage (NCBI taxonomy): Eukaryota > Metazoa > Chordata > Lepidosauria > Sphenodontia > Sphenodontidae > Sphenodon > Sphenodon punctatus. The sequence goes on from QEPC01011547.1 coordinate 245,017, forward strand.
ATACATTTTTTAAATCTCCTTATTGACCCTTTTCCTTGATCTATCCACTGCTCTCGGACTAAGGCTCTAGGCCATTTTATCCTCTGCAACATTTCAGTAAAAACCAAATATGCCCCAGGAAACAACTCTTTCAACCTAAACCAGTCCTGTCTTACCATTATGGATAAATCCAACCCCAACCCCCTGGTCAAATCATTGTCACCCAAATGAATTACTATTATCCCTGGGGAATGTCCATCACCCCAACCGAGCAGCAGTGGCATCAGCTTGGGCCAAAGCATGCCGCGCTTACCCTTCCATAACACCACTGCATGTGAGGAGAAACCTGACTGCGAACCCCAACTTGACGTTTTAGCCCTCTTCTCGGCCCAGCTAACAAAACTATGCCCGATAATCCAAATTACTTTCTTTCCCGCTTGACACAGCAACCCTACAAAGATTAAAAAAAATAATAATAATCTATCACCATTAATGAGCCAGAGATAACTCCATTAACCTACCTTGCGGGAAGTCGGCGAATATAGTACCTGAATGCCATCTCCCAACTGACTTAATATTGGTAACCGGAAAACCTGCCGCAGCAGCAGTAGATGCAGCTCCGATTCTAAATGAATGTGAACTAAACCTCCCTGACATACCCAAAGAATCCAAACACCGCCCGATGACAGCCATAAACTGAAAACGGATAAGGGGCTGACCGGATTGGTATATAAACAAAGGCCCCACCACCCGAGGTCTATCCCTTAAAAATTGAACCATACATGAAACTGGACAAATCAACGGCTCAATGGACTTGAAGAGCACCACCTTAGCAACCTTCCCTGTCTGGTCAGTCTTTGACATTCTAATACACAACTCAATCCGATCCACACCCATAAACACATCCCCCACTTGCAAAGCCCTGCCCAACCAGTCCAAGCGTGAATTAACTACTAGCTTGCTTAAAAAAGGCAATCATAAAGGCAGTTTAAAATAACTTAACTTCACTTAAATCATTACAAACTTCAGCTAACTTGGTAACCAAGTCAGCCAATAGCCTGGGTGACACCGGTACCCTGCTATCAGCCCTATCCTGCCTTCTCCAGGCCTCCAGCATGACCCTCAGAATAGGAGATCCCAATAACTATTTTTGACAAAAATGATAAAGCTGACCACTTTGCCGCAGTTGTGCCTGGCGCCAAACCCTTTCTTCGCAGCTCCATTCCAAATTGCATAACCTGCAGCAAAGGGATCGGGAAAGACACTGACCAACATTTTCTTACATCAAAAGTACAAAATTCCTTTAGAGCTCTCTCATAAAGACACCATGTAGCCGGTGAAACTGAGCCCTTCACAGTTTCTATCAATTCTAGAATCCAAGGCTCCAAAGCTCCTGGGGAATGAAGTCTTGCTTCTCCCTGGCCATTGGAGCGAGATCCTGAAAATGTTGTATCTGGAAACGAGAGAGGGCATCAGCAATCTCGTTGCTCACTCCCGGCACATGCTTAGCAGGAAAAACTATGTTATGCTTCAAACACCATAAAATGAAAACTCTAACCAGGCACATCACCCTCTCAGATTTTGACGACAAGGAATTCACCACATGCACAACAGCCAGGTTGTCACACCAAAATAATACCTTCCTGTCCTTGAATCTGTCAACCCACAAATGAACCACCACAACTATGGGAAACAACTCCAGAAACGTTAAATTCCTTAGAATATCCCAGTCATGCCAATGAGCAGGCCACTGCTGTGAACACCACCTACCCTGAAAATAAATTTCAAGTGCAGCCGCACCCGCCACATCAGAGTGCACCTGCAACTCCACCTCCAACAAATAGAACTCTCTCCACAGGCTGACCCCATTGTGACTCTGAAGAAACTCAAGCTACACTCCTAAATCTTCCCTCATTTCTTTGGTAACTGTGATGTGGTGATGTGGCATAGTAACCCTAGCAGTCCTAGCATAAAGGCGAGACTAGAAGGCGCGAACCAGCGCAACCACCCTACGAGCAAAATTCAATTTTCCAAGTAATGATTGCAAGACTGTCAATCATCTTGTTGGTCCCCCTGTAGGAAGAAATCTCATATCGAAGGTCCATCAACTTATCCTACGGTAAACACAAATACACTGAGTCCAGTTCTATACCCAAATAGGCCAAAACAGAAGCAGGCTCTTCCGTTTTTTTCTCTGCTAATGGAACCCCCACCAAATTGGTAATTCTGAAGGCCGCCAACAAGTCACTACACTCCCTTGACCCCGCCATACCGATGAACAAATAATCATTGAGATAATGCGACACGTGACTCGAACCTGTCCACCATTTAACGATCCACTCCAAAGCCAAGCTGAATTTTTCAAAAGCAACACATGAGATGGAACATTCCATGGGCATCGCCTTATCATAGTAAAACTGATCCTTAAATGTAAATCCCAATAGGTCAAAATCCTTGGGGTGCACTGGCAAGAGGCAAAAAGCAGATTTTATGTCACTCTTAGCTATAAGGGCACCCCGACCACATTCCCTAACCAATTAAACCGCCTTATTGAAGGAAGCATAGTGGACCGTACACAGCTCGTGTGGGATCACATCATTCACTGAAAACTCCCTGGGGTAAGAGAGATGATGAATCAATCTGTACTCCCCAGGGGCCTTCTTTAGCACTATGCCTAATGGGGACAGTCTCAAATTCCCCATTGGCAAGGACTCAAAGGGACCAGCCACACGGCCTTCAGTTAACTTTTTCTCTATCTTTTTCTCGACAACAGACTGCATGGCCAGTGGCCACTACTGATCTCAAATTTCTTGCAACCATATGCTCCCTTATCCCCTCAAGGGGAATTTCAAAACCAAACCGAAAATCATTAACAACATACTGTGCCTGGACAGGGTCGGGGTAATCCTGTAACAAACCCTTAAGCATCCACTATTTAACTGGTGTTGGTGCCTTCTCCTGCATTGGAGTGGGTTGGCCCCCCACCCCTCCCTGCTCCAGGCTGGAATCCACGCCTTCCCTTCTGACCCGCAACTCGCCTGCGCTGACAATTGGTGAAGGGGTGTGCGCCCTCACAGTGCAGGCACGCGTGCTTGAATCTGCAAAAGGAACGAAAACACTTGCCCGCATTAAAATCCCAACAGGCCAACGTCTGCGCTCCCTTCCTGCCCTGCTCACTACAAAAATTGTCAGAAGGTTGAGCATCCCCCTTGACAATAACGTGACCACTATCTGCATGCAAAATCTCCTTTCCTTGGGTACACTCTCCAAAGATCATGGTCTTTCACGCCCCAGCGAACCCCTGGCGTAATGTCCATGTTCTGGCGAAATGCTTCATCATACCTGAGCCATCCGAACATGTCTTTTGTCAAATATGCCCGCCTCGCTATGTCAAAATACTTCCAGAGAGCTATCGCCCTATCGGGAAATCCCTGCATCATAACTTCCGCATAAATAATATACGCTGACTCCCAGTTGGCCCAATTCCTATCTATTTTACGCCGCTTAGCTCTTTCATACTCCTTTGGTTCAGGCTGAGGGTTGGGGTCAGGAACCAGGTTACAAAACAGAAGAGAGAACAAATCAATGTAGTCCCCCTTCCATACTTTTTTCCTCGTAGACTGGAGCAAGTGCACCCCGATTGGTGCAGAGACCCGAGCTCTAAAGTAGCTCCTCCCCTCGTCATGTATAAAAGAGAGGTGATTGCTGCCTGCTCCAAGGGAGGATTCCCTCTACCTACAGCATCACAGATGGATGCTTGCCCACAGTCTTATTAGAAATCACATAATATGGAAACCTGAAATTTTGTAATACCTGCAATCATTTATTTTATGTACCTTGTTAGTACCCCTTTCGATAGATGACATTTTTTTCCTCTCATTTATTCCATGTATGCACTTTACCATTGTAGTGTTACTGATGAAATATCTTATGAGGTTGTTTCTTTTTAATATAAAACATCAGAATTTGTTTTAAACGGTTATGAAGAAGTACATGAATTGAGATTTATGTAATAAAAATGATTTTAAAATTGTCTTTCTTTTTTCTTTCTTTTACAGAATGGAGCAGATGATGTAAAGAGACATCGATGGTTCAGGTCTATAGACTGGAATGCTGTACCTCAAAGAAAGCTAAAGGTATGCTAGACCAAAATAGTGCTTTATATATCTTGTTAACTAAATATCACTTAAATGAATTGAAAAAAGATAGGTGTGTCATCTTCTTCTTTAGTCTATACAAAACATCAACCAGATTGGAATTGTGTACATTACAAAAACCACAAACTCGAAAAAAATAAAATCCTTTATTGTACCCGGATTTGATTGTAGCTTTCAGCTTAGTTGTTCCTCAAAAGAAAACAGTAGAAATACTTCTTCCTGGGATGAGTGTCTGTGTCCTATATTTCTGCACAAAGAAATAGTACAGAGGTGGGTGTATGGAAGCTTGAGAGCCATATGCAACTCTCAGGCTCTTTTACTGCAGCTTTCAACAGAAGTGACTGCCTGAGGATGTGTCCATGCGTATACCTCATAAATTTGTTTTGAACCACTTCTGTCTCCTTAGAATGACAAGAGAAACAGATATCTGACCCATACAAAATCCGAGCCAGCACTTCTGCTTTAAAGACCTCAAGTACAGATGTCGCACTCGGGCTCTTTGATTACCTAAAGTGCCTTAGAATCCCTGCTACAGAACGATTAGCTTTCCTTTTCAGATTTTTCTTGTGTGCTACCTGAGTACCTGTAGCAAAAAAAAAGACTCCCAAATAAACCTACTTTGAAACTTGGGACAACCCATGCTCACCTAGGGCCCATTTATATTTGGACCAACTGCATCCAAAGAAAATCACTTGAGTGGGTTCACAGTCATATCATCAATACAATAATGATGTATTGACTGATTCAAACAATTCTGGAGATCTTATTGTGTGGTATGTGTTCTCAATTAAGAGAATTGCAGCAGGAGTACATGAGGGTTTGGACAAATTCTACAAACAATGGCTACCGAACTGGCTGATTCTTTCCAGCAGTATCATAAAGAAGTCTCCTACAGAGAGAAAATTACTAAGAGACTTTTACTGAGAATGCAACGTAGAAAAGGAGTAATCAACAAACAATAGCAAGAAAGTGGACTTACAAAAAAGGAACTCTTCAAGTTAAGGATGTGTCTGGAAGGGAATGGGGGGGGGAGATGGGGATAATGTTTGGGGGGGAAAGAGGAATTCAGTTAAACTAGTATGGCCACAAGAGGAAGTTCCTCTGACCTCGCTACAACTAGCTTATTTTGTTCACAAGGCTAGAGACAAACAACAAAAAATTGTATAAAAGCTATATATGTAATGTTGAACCTCAATAAAATTTTTTTTAAAAATAATAATAATTTTAAAAAAAACCAAAACCAGATGGAAAGCACTGATAGGCCTGTCCTGACTAACAGTAAAAAAAAAAACAAAAAAAAACCAACAACAAAAAATAAAAACAAAGTACATCATCTGCATACGTTAAGATAGCTAAAAATCTGGCAGCAATTTTGGGAGGTGCCTGAGCAATTCTGTTAATTGGGCTAGTCAGGTTATTAATAAAAAGACAGAAAAGCAAGGATGCCAATAAGCACCCCTGCCTATCCCCAGAAATAATGAAAAAAAATTAGAAAGATTTCCCACATTGTCGGCGCATCCACTAAAGAGACAGGACACATGGTATGGATTTGAATGGCCGCACCCTTTATTAATCCAATAACAATAAACCAGAATAGGTGAGTGGTGATATCGCCTATTGCAGTCAGGGTCCAGTATCAACCATAGCATGTTACCCATTAACTTCAGGAGATGCCTTGGCATATCCTCAAGGACTCCTTCCACAAACACATCTCCCCTTCATCCAGCGCAACCTGCGCGGCCAAAGGGGGCATAGTCCCAACGGACTTGAGTAAGGTGTAAAGTGCCCACCGGTGTGGGGGCCATATAATGCCCAGCCTCCGTCCCAGGTCACCTCCCCCAGGGAAACCGCCCCCATGGCATGCCATATTATGCAAAGCCATAAGGTTGTTCTCCCCATCTCTTAATGGCATTACTCCTATTTACATATGCTAATTAACCCCGATACTGGACCCCCGCCAAAGGGTGTGACAAATTATAACATAAACATAAACACAATCATCACAGACACCACACCAAACTATTGGCCAGCCGAACTAACCCTATACTGTAAGGAAGGTGAAAAAACAAGAAGGCCCACTGACCAAAACTCTTGCCAAAAATTCCTTCCTGGACCATTGTAATGCAACCAGTCAAACCACAGTATAGAGGGAGAGGTGGGTGGGTGCTGCTTCGTTCCCCACTCGTCCTGTACTGAGCGGGGAGCGATCTAACGGCCACGTGGCCACAGGCGGCCAATCACACTGCTCCCTTTCCCCGCTTTCCGGCCAGGGTTGATAAGCAACCCTGACCGATGGCGTGGGAGCAGCCTGCAAGGGCCGTGCCTGGAACAAGCACCCCTGCAGCAACTGAAATTGCGTACCCCGTCCCTTAGGATGAGATGGGGGGCATTGTCAAGTCTTACCGTAGCTTCTTATTGGAATTCAGTTGAATGATCATATCTAAAAGATGGCGGTTAATACCCATCGCTAGTAACTTAGACCACAACTTCCCTCTACCCTGTCAAAGGCTATAAAAACATTAGTAAATGCAACATACAATTTGCCATCTCAAACAGACACACATTTATCTATGAGATGCATAAGGTTAAAGAAGTTATCTTTCACCCACCATCTCTGATGAAAACCCACCTAGTCTTCCACTAGAAGTTGCTTATCGGATACCCAGGCCTCTAATTCTTCCAGAAGAAAATTAGAGTAAATATTGCTGGCTGTTGGCAATAAACTAATCGGCCTCTAACAGGCAGGATCTGCCCTATTCCCTTTCTTAAAAATTGGAACTACAATAGAAGTACTCCAACAAGATGGTAGTTGTCTACATAAATTACCTAATGTAAAAAGCCTAGCCAACACAGAAGCCCACCATACTACACAGTCCTGATATATTTAAGCTGGCATGAAATCAATACCCAGGACTTTGCCTGACTTTAAAACCAGAATATATTGGCGGACTCTCCTTTGTAACAACCGGTAAAGGAACGTCTTCCAGAACTTCCCTACCATCTTCCAGATCAGAGGATCCCAGGACTAGCTCGAGTCTCACTAGATCCATCAAAAATTGACAAAATAAATAATCCAATCCTGTCTCTTTTTTTTAAAACCAGAGTTATTCTACAACAATCCTACATATTTAGTGAGGCAGTAGTAATTCCGCAAAATCTAAATGAATAATTAAGACTAGTAGACACCCGTAATTCAGCCCAGATCTGCTCTGACTTAGCTATTTTCTTCCCATTGAACAATTTCTTATGCTCTTCTTGCTCCAATAAAAGTATCCCAATTTGACAGGATCCTTTGTAAATGCCAGATCCTTCTACGTCAGTAGATCCCGTTTGGCCTGACAGCATTCCTGATCATACCAGCCCTTCCTAGCAATAAAACATATGAGGTTTAGGTGCCCTGGCAACTATTTCTTCAAATGCATTGACCAACCTCCCATATGCATCTTCAACAGAAACAAAAGAGGGTGCCATCATAATTTCTTCCCTAAGTTGTATCATATCAGCAGTATATAACAAATCCAGATTCATCAGACCACATCACATGAAGCTTTCCTGGCTGTTCAGCTTCCGAGAATGACATAACACTCATCACGTTTGCTTGTCTGAGTTATACTCGCAATGCCCAAGGATGGTGACTTTTCTCAGGTTTAACATTAACTGTAAATCCAGTAAAAAGTCCCCAACAAAAGACACATAATCTATCACACTATATCCCAAAGGTGAATTAAATGTATATTCTCCAAACAAATCAGTGTCCGTTCTCCCATTACAAATAATCGTATTATATTTACCCAAGGTCTCCATCAGTAAATCACCAGCACCATTATTCAAAAGGTCTTTAGAGACCCTAGGGGGAAATCCCTATTATTTTAAAAAGATTCACATCTAATTGTTCTGGGGATTGAACATCTGTCCTGGCATTGAAATTTCCAACCAGAACAAAAATTGCCTCAGAAAAGGAATCCTCCAAATATTCCAGTAAATGATCAAACTGTGACCAGATGTTACTAACATACAAAGGTGAGTCTTCCGGAGAGAGAGAGAGACATTTATAATTGGACATAGTGCAGTCCAAACTGCTGACCACTCAGCCACAAGGATATTCTTCAAACTAGTTGAAACTAATTTGCAGATACCTAGAAGATGTGACCTAACCATAGTGGCCATCCATCCTGCAAAACGTTCCTTCTTCTTTTCTTTCACACCAGGAATAGAAATATCGGCTATCCCACAGCTTCTAACAACTTATCCTCAACTTCTGATAACCAAGTTTCCTGGTTCAAAACAAATGTATCAGAGGTATGCTAGGGGTTCCTACTTCCACACCAATAGCTAGGTTGTGTGCCAAAACTGGGCTCCATTCAGTGACTGTTTTGGCCAAAATGAGGATTCTATGCTATTGAAATAAAATCTGACAGTTGGAGCCCACATGACTGCCCTTTAAATGCTGGGTTGAGCAATTACAGCATGAGGGGAGTAAGAAATATTGGTGGTGGAAAGAGGTCTCTGGGATTTTGTTTAGAATTGACATTTCCCATTAAATGCCAATAGTTCATTTTCAACTGTTTGAATTGGCAGTTACCAAATGTAGTCCTGGAAAGGTTGAATATTGTAATAGATTTTGCTCCTGTTTTTTAGATGAGGTGGAGTCTTTAGAGCATGTATTGTTTTCCTGCCCTAACTATGAGGATTTAAGAGCTTGCTGGATAACTCCTTTATTTTAGGAGAAATCGTTTCTTGCTCAATCACATAAGATGGTATTTCTGCTGACCTCTAAGGATTTAGAGGTGTTGAAAGCTGTGGCTCTTTATTTCATAAGTATTAATAAGTGTTCCTCAGCAGTATGTTGTTTTTATATATTTTTTAATTTGCTAGTGTTTGTATTCTCTCTTTATTTTACTTTTGTATAATGGCGACTAGCTGAAATAAACCGATTGAGTGTTATACCTCATAAGCAAGAGAATCTGAGGTGTTGTTTCAGCCATGTGAACCACATGGGGGCTGTGAGAGCAGAGGAAGCCTACCCTGTGCACCTCTTGCTGCTGCCTGAACCCACCGGACTGCCTGGGAGCCAGAGCTTTGATGTGAAGGGGGAGCTGGGTGAACAACACTGTCCTAGCCAATGCTGACTGCGGGAAGCCATGATCAATGTAATACGTGCTGCGACTCTCAGCGATAGGACAAACTTGATAGGCCCAACTTTGCCCAACCCTGAAATTGCATGTAGTAGAAACCTATTTTTATTGTATCTGAGTAAAGCATCAAAAGTTATATTTTAATAATGTTAATATTAAACCATTTAAGTTTCTTATACTGCTGGAGAAAACAGATGTACGATTGCAATTGTGACAGGCATAAGGTGTTTTTACATGTTTCAGCTTTCTCCTGGACTTCCTGAAAGGCTGGGTTCACTAAACGTACGCGGGAAGAGGGGGACAGGTTAGGTGTTCACCCCCCTCCAGGAATTCACCTGGGTGCCATTGTAAACGGGGACACTGGGCAACTCCCACATGTTTTGAGACCTGGGCCTGTAAGACCCTGATAGCAGAGATTTTACAAGTCAGAGTCCCAAAACATGCAGGAGTCACTCAGCACCACTGTTTACAATGGCGACCAGACGGCTTCTGGGAGGGGTGAGCATTTATCCCACTCCCTTACCCCATGCCTGTGTGAGTTTACCAGACCCGGACTTTGAAGTCCAAGAGAAATCTGGGGCATATACAAATGCCCTAACAGAAAAAGAAATTCTCTTGAAGTATATGCAAAGGATATTGGAATTTGAAGATACTTGTTTTTTTAAGTGTTTATTCCCACCCCTGATTTCTTTAAACTATCTGCCAGAAATTCCATTTTATATTAGTTATTTTTGTAACTTACACTGCCACATACTATCGATCAAATGCTTTATTTAGTTGCTTGCATTTTGTATTCAGTAAACTTCTGCAGAGAATTTCTGAAGGAGTCACTGAAATTTTCTTAGAGCTAAGAGATGAGCCATTGGTGTTTATTGTTTGGACAGCATTGTAAAGAGAAACTATGTATGTTAATAAAAATACAGATTTATTTTTCATGTTTTATTCAGATACAATCTAGTGCTATAACTATATACCAAACTTAATACCTTTCAAATTCTCTCCTAAGTTGCTGGGCAAGCAAATTAGCTTATTCAGACACACAAGTCAAAAAATAAAACACTTCAAACAATTTTTTTAACACATCTGCTTGTGACTTGAAGTACCCTGCGTGGAGTCCTACAACTTTTCCCACCTGATCCAGGGTCTGGCATGCAGAATAGAAGTTCACTTACACGCCCGCTCCCACTCCTGGCAGGGTGTGACCAAAAAATGGTCTGGCTTGGCTTTGCGTGTGACAGCCTCAGGATTGAGTGCAGCCACCCTTAGGACTCTGTACACTCAACTTTGTCTGTGTCAGCATCTCCTTGGAGGATCAAGTAAGTGCCCAAATTTAAATGTTGAGGTTGGTCCAAACCAAAAACTGAGATGCAGACATCCTGAACATTGTTTTTTAATTATGACACACTTTTGGATCTGGATACTGAATAGCCCAATTCTGTGTCTCTTGAGGAAATTCCTAACTTTATCAGTGATGGTCGCATTTATAGTGCATCAAGCTTATTACTCCTGCCTTCTCATGAAGATGGCATCTTCAGTCATCGTATTATTTGGTTATCTCTCAGGCATTCCTATGCTTTTTCTGCTGTTGCTTCTCTAGACTGGGGACAATTATGCCAATCAAAATCCATTACTTCCACCTCCCCCAGACACCTCCCCAAATCTCACCACTTCAGTAACATGTGCTGAAAGCAGCAACCTATTTATTACCAGTTAGTTGTGACTACCACCCAAGGAATAGCACTCTTATTCACCTTCAGGTTGATTTTTACCCACATAAGCCATCATGTACTATAATGAGGTTGCATTTAATTTTTGTGTTTGTCTTTGTTCAGCCTCCTATAGTGCCCAAAGTATCCAACGATGGTGACACATCTAATTTTGAAGCTTATCCCGAAGATGACTGGAACAAGGCCCCTCCTGTACCTCCTAAAGACTTGGAAATTTTCAAAAATTTCTGAGAGTGAATGAACAAGGTATATAGTATTTATCTTTAGACAGGAGCAAATTTATTAGCATATATTATTTACAATGGCATTTAGGAGGAAATGCTGGCTGTTCAGATGTTCAGTACAATCAACAGTAGAGCCTTCTGCAGAAGATGCTGCTTCTGAATATCTACAAGGGTGGGGAAAAATTTCCTCCCAGGGAACTTGTAAGGAGGATCCTTATCATGAATCTGCGCCATCAATCTGTCTCCGATTCTTTTGTGCATGCATGCTATCATCTCTGCTTCCTTTCCTTGAGCTCCCTGTTTCTGTGCTTGGGGACAGAAACTGGATCCAGGGGCCAGATCCAGGAACTGGAAAGGGGTCAAATAAAAACCAGTCCCAGGCTGCATATGGCCCATAGGCCTGAGGTTCCACACCGTGATCTATGACATCATTCTGTAATCCACGTTTTCACATATTGAGTTAGGTTTTACTTGGATGGCAGGAGGAAACGGAAAAGAAACTGAGTTATCGTAATGGAGACCATAGGAACGATTATATTAAATAATAACAAGGTTTTTCTTGGTGTTTACTCACTAGCAAGTCAGTGTCTAGAATAGCTATTTGACAGATTATTTTTAAATTTTCTGTAATTGGTTCTTAAAATACCTGGTAGTTTAAAACAATATTTTTAGCTCCATGACTGCAGCCTTTGGTGTTTACATATATAGATGAAGTAGTTCAATTGCCTATACAACCATATAATAGATCTTCCTTAAAGACTGAATGTAACTAATTCATTTTTAATTTTATATTAGAAACTGGAAGAGAGAAGTGATATTAACAAGCTTGCAAAGAAGAACTGAAAATATCCTTAAATGAAGACATTTTTTTGAAGTGAATGAGGGAGTGTTGCTACTTTCCCATACGCACCTGTCAGAAGATCAAATATTTAAACAGATTGGGGAGCAGAGGAAATTCATTTTTAGCTGTACAGATTTGGCATTAGCTCCGCAAATTACATTACTGAAGGTCTACTCTGTGGTAGACTCATTAAGAACGGTATGTTGTAGTTTATAAATTAAACTTATTTTTAGTGTTTGTTTCCTGCTGTGCTCACGTTTTGCATAGTTTTCTCATAGACTTTATAAGTTTTATACTAAACTTGTGTGAGAAGCACAAATTAGTATATATGTATATAGTGAAATCAATACAACTAAAGCACAGCAACTGTGCAGAGATGTAAATTTTTGTACTTTGCAGAGTCTATGATTTTTATTTTTCAAAAAATGTTTTTCAGGACATTCTCTAGGGGTAAAAATCTTAAATGGATAATGAGTTTTTCATCGTCTTATATACATTTTATAAATTCTTTGTAAAAATATGTAAAATTAAGTTTAAAAAACAAACAAACCTGTATATAAAATTTTCAGTGCTTCACTTTTGCAGCCATAATACTTGAAAGCAGAAAGAAAAAAGGGCATGTTTTATGGTTCTTTTAAAATGTATCAATGTTTTATTTATAAATTTACTGTTATGATGTGCAAAAATGCATTGTCTTGACATTCACTAGCTACACACTCCATGTATAGTGGGTTTCCATTACATGTGAAAATCAGGATAGGCATATAACAACGTGCACTATGCACAATTCATAGTGCAAGATAACTCTGTGTTCCTCACACTATGGTTCTACTCTGCCTGATTGATGCTGTCCTGCATGGTTGAAATGTGTTGGAATAACCACTGCTCAAGTGGTTGCCTAGTGAGCCTAGGTTTAAAAAGTATATAACTATCTTTTAAAATGTTGTTGGTTGGTTTTGCAGGAAAATTTCCTTAGCCATTTCCCCTAAAGCTAGTGGAATTATGAAATTTAGTGAGCAATAGTACAATTGCTTACCCTTTTGGCTCTCCCTATTGGCATTTATTTCCTTGCACTACAGACTGTAGGCATATTTTGACTATACTGGAAATGCTTTCAGTCTTTGGTGTCACTTGGAGCTGTTGAGTTGCTTAATGTTTTTGCAAAATAGGCGGTTGTATGCATATGGCTCTTGGAGCATAACTTCAGGCTTTTGTTCCTGAACATCATAAGTAATGAATTAATATCCTGACTAGGGCTGAAATTACTAGTGGATGCTATTCATGGCTAGAATTCACATTTTTGGATATCCTTCCAAATATCTACAAACAAAACAATTAATTGTACACTTGGGTTTGTATTTCATTTAGTACTAGCACAATTGCGCATGCACAACAGCTGAAATGAAGAAACCAAAATGACCCAAAACTCCAAAAGAAATACCAAAATAAACAAACAAAAAACAACAATAACCCTGAAACAAAATATTCAAAATTGATACCCAATAAAACAGAAATGAATAGTGGTCATTATCCATTTAATTGGAAACAAATGAAAATGGGTAACTAATTTGACAAAAATATTTGTTTTGATGAATATATGTATCAGCTCTAATCCTGACTCTAGAAGTCCTTATCTTTAGGAGTTCCACAGAAGTAGGATTGGACCTTATGATTAAAATAGGTTTTTAATCTCCCATTTACTAGTTTCCTGTGGTTTTAGTGGCATGCACTCTTGGATAAGAAGCATCATTTGCAAATGCATTTTAAGTGACGACAAATGCTACAACAGCATATCTGTATATGTACTCCCACACAGACTTGTGTAAAATTTAATTTCTGATATTGTCGTTTTCATATATATATGTAAAATTCATGCATGCATATGTATTATGACATCGTCATATGCAAAATTTCAATAATCGTTTGTACTTCCATTGCCATCTTTATGTTGACAAGTTTCTGTTAACATACGAAATTGACTTTGGAGTGTCAGGATTTAACCAAAATAGAGCAAAAAAGAAGCACCAGCATGTTTCCAACCACTATGTTATAGGAAAACACCCATGTTCACTGTTTCTTCCCCATTGGCAGGAATAGGGAAAGCTCAGTGAACACAAGTCTTTGCATATAGGTAAGATTCTTGGTAAAGACTGTCCTATTTAAACCAAAAATACTATTTGTTTGCTTCTTTTTTTAAAAAAAGGAAAAGACTCTTTGGGTTGGTTGAATCTTACTGTTTGTGACTTGGCTCTAACTAAAGTTTAAGCATACCAAAAGCAGGTGATGTGGATGATTCCCCACAGAGCTCTGCGCTTTAGTCCTAACCTGCAGCTTCATAGGTATTGTTGAAACCTAGGCCAAAGGTTATTAATTACTCTAACCTCAACTGTGTGCTGAATGCATTCTGCAATCTGACCTCTACCTGTTCACTAAGCTCACAACCCAACTCAGTAAAATTATGCTGCAGTTTCCAGCGGTAACAGTCTACTGCCATTTTTGGCAAATGCACATATGCAGTGAGTGGTCAAATGTTGTTTTTTTTGCTTTTTATTCATTTGGCATCAGTCAAAATCAAATTTGGCCTTCAATTAGACAGTTAATAGATATGCCTGTGAACTATGCATGAGCAGTACAAATGTGTGACTGATTACATAGCTGTTTTGCAGAAAAGCAGTATGTGTTTATCTCCTACTGAAGTGTGACAGTAAAGGAGAAATTCAGAAGTGTCACCTAGAAGAAGGCATCTTGGTGGTTTTATGCCAGTGCTGCACATTTATTCTATGTTTTAGCAGGTTCTCTGTGCAACTTCTGACAAATACCATGAAGGGGTTGGTAAGCAGTAAAAATAATGAAACTGAGAACAGTTATTTTACAATGTTTGTATTTATATGCAGGGAATTTAGTTATTTCACTGAATCAGCAAATAAAGGAGAGGTACATAATACACAGCTTGCATTTCCTGAGGTGAATGCAAGTCTGTTTTTCAGGATACGTAAGCCTGCAGTATTTTAGGAAACCAGAGTACTACAAGACAAAGGCCACTTGCACACGAGATGGGAGGGGGTAGCACGAGCCAAAATCGTGGGAAGCGCCACTTATGGGTTTTTAGCCTGTTTCTGGTGCAGTTTCACTCACCAATTATAGGGCTGGAGTTTGAGCCCTGTAATCCACTAGTGAAATTGCACCAGAAATGAGCTAAAACCCCGTGCACACAAGTGGAGCTTCTCGCGATTCCCCCAGCGCAATTTCAGCTCGTACTAGTCCTCCTCCCCCTCCCCTGTCTCATGTGCAAGCAGCCTAACTTCATCTTGAAGAACTGAACTTCAGGTTTTTTTAATTTTCAAGCATGACTCTGATCAAGTCAAGGCCACATGGACTTGTTCAAATCCTGGATAATATTATACTTGAGTAAGCAGCAGTGCCACATCAGTGGTGATATGATAGGAGCTAGGTTTTATCTATGAAGTTTAATTCATTGCTGGCAATGGATGCACTGCCACTTCCGTGTCAGACAGTAATCAAGAAAATCTGATTAGACCAGAAACCTAAGTTGTTAAACCACAGTTGCAACTTTTCCGGAGCTGTGTGCACAGCTCAGTTGCTGATATCTGAACTGATTACAGGTTAATTTTGACTAATAGTGTTCTGTCATGAAATGTTCAGATTTAACATTCTCAGAACCATTTTTCATCAGATTCTTGCATTTACCTTTTTGTAGGTATAGGTATTTATTACAGCTGTCTGGCCTCAGTATTTAATGAGAGGAATAACTGCCTACCCATTATAGCTTTGCATGCCTGTACTGGCTTCCCTTTTAATGTTGATGTTGATTGACACTTTACTGTAGGCTTATGAAAATATAAAACCTGAACCGGGAGCTTCCAGGTCCCCACTGTACCAAGGACTGATTGCTTGAGTAATTTCTAACCTGATTTCAGGGGCTATATTCTCTGAAGTTATGTTTGTAATGATTGATTTCCTTAGCACATAGTTTGATTATACGCTAGTGCTGCTCCCACAGCAGTGCGAGACCTTCATACTCCCACAGCTTCAGCGAACAAAAAAGTTACACACCGTCCTTTTTCTTTTTTCCTTTTTAAAACACTGCCCGATTAAAGTTTTAACTTGTAAACTCAATTGCCTTGTAACCAGATGAATTAGATATGTAAGTGGAGAATATGCTGTAGGGTTTTTTTTCCCTGTAAACTAGCCTGACTGAATACTTGTGCTACTGAGCTTTAACTAAAGTGATCTTCCATTGTAGAAATGTCATTGTTAATTGATCAAAGTATAGGTACTAAACTATGTTTAACTGGATTGCTAGGGGTTCTGCAGATCTTGAAAGACAGATGAACTGCTATTGAGCCCCTCAGCTTGTCATTCAGAAGAGTTGTGATGCAGTGCTTCCTATGCTATAAATTTGTTTTCCAGCTTTCAAGAACTGTAGCATGATTTGTTTTGTACTGTACTGTGTACAGACTTTCCATGTTTTGCACTTTTCTAGGGCAAACTTGACTGCTTTATAAATACTCGATTGTACAGTAAGTAGTGTTAGTTGCAGCAGGCATCAGCATACTGCTTAACAAGACTTCAAAGACTCACTTGAACTAATGTATGTTGGTTGCTAGTCCTCACTCACGTATGTAAGTACTGTTCAAAGTCCATATGTCAGCCCTCATTGCACAATGAAAATCACTGTGACCTGTACATAAGACCTAGTAAAATTTTACTGCTGTTTAATTTATGTAATACTTGTCAATTCTGGATTCATTTAATAAACCTTTATATCTTTAAGTGTCTACATATAGTTTCTTCCCATTAACAATAGCATGAGAGTAAGCTGTAGTTTCTGTGAGAGTTTCCAGAGTCAAATCTTTGTTAATTTTTTAAAATAAATAACTAGGGCTGCGCATTCAACTTTCAATAAAACACAAACTAAAAAAGGGTTCTTCTGGCTTCCATATTTAAAACACAATTACTAGGGCTGTGTATTTTGGGTTTTGAGTGAACCCAACATTTCCCGAAAAATTGAATATCTGAGGTCGTGAACCGGATCCTTAAAACTGCAGCATGTATCCAGCTTGGAGCTAGGCGGCTCTGACTCTCTCAGCTACCCGCTTGGGGAGCCTGTAGTGAACCACACACACCCCCATCTGCAGGGGCTGCCACTATCTCAGACATTCAATTTCTAGCACTGCAGCCAGGACCAGACCAGCCAAGGTGAAAAGGTGAGACCTTGGTAGCATCATTCCCTCCTCCCCAAGCCAGCAACACGTCCAGCAAGCCAGTTGCTCCCCTGAACCAGCCCCATGCCCCATTCTCACCTAGGAATCCCACTTTCCACAAGGCAATGACTCCCCTCTAATCCTGAAACCACTCCTCGCCACAAGTCAGAATCATGCCTCATTCCTGTCTGGTCTGAGTTAAGAACATAAGTAGTGCCATACTGGGTCAGACCAATGGTCCGTCTAGGGGGTAAATAACTTCCTTTTTTGTTAGTTTCACACAACCCATGATTTTATAGACCTCTATCATCTCTCTTTTGAGTCGTCTCTTAAAACACGGGATGAATTTCAATCGGTGACACCTGCCGAGGCAGTGGATGTGCTGGGGTCTTTGGGCTACAACTTTTGAACTAGATCCTTCCCCCATAGTGGTTAAGACCACCAGGGAGAAAGAGGGGTTGGTGCTGGCCAGTGTAATCAATGCCTCCTTTCAGGAGGGTAGGGTGCCAGACTACCTCAAGGAGGCTGTGGTCTGGCCCCTTCTCAAGAAACAATCGCTTGACGCTGGTGCCCCAGTGAGCTACTGACCTGTCTCCTAACCTTCCTTTTTTAGGAAAGTTTATTGAATGGGTAGTGGCCCGACATCTGCAGGTGCATCTAGATCACACTGGTTTTCTGGATCCCACAGAGTCTGGGTTTCGTCCAGGCTGTAACAGGGAGACTGTGCTTGTGGTCTCGGTCGACTTCCTGGTAGAGCTAGATAAGGATCGTATGACCCTTCTGGTTCTACTGGATCGATCAGTGGCGTTTGATACAGTGAATCACGAGATGTTGGTGACTTCCTGCGGGACTTCGCGGGGTGGATGGCATCGTTTTACAGTGGTTCTGTTCCTACCTGGCAGGAAGATTTCAGCAGGTGGTCCTAAGGGACTGTACATCGTCCCCAGGTGATGTCCCATGTGGGTTCCCACAGGATTCCATTCTGTCCCATCTCCTGCAGCCACTTGGGGAGGTCGTATGCAGTTGGGGGGTGCACTGCCATCCACACGTAGATTACACCCAACTGTGTATATATTTTTCATCTGACCCAGGTCCTGTGGTCTCATTGCTTTCCCAGTGTTTGCTGTGGGGGACTGGATAAGGTTGAGACTGCAGCTGGTGCAAAATGCAGTGGCCTGCCTGTTAACTGGGATGGGTTTCCGGGAGCACTTTCAAGCAGTGCTTCAAGCATTGCACTGGCTGCCTATTTTCTTCCAGACCCGATTCAAGGTGCTGGTTTTAACGTTTAAAGCCCTGCATAGCCTGGGCACTGCTTACCTGAGTGACTGCCTCACTCCCTGGGCCCCTTAGTGGCCCCTGTAGTTGTCTGGGAGCACCTTCCTGGAAGTCCTGCATTATTGACAGGTCCGCATGGACAGGAGGGTGTTCTTGGCAGCTGCACCGTCGCTGTGGAATGCGCTCCTGATGGAGATTCGCTTTAGTCCGGATTTCCTCACTTTCTGGTGGCAATGTAAAACCTGGCTATTCTGCCAGGCTTTTGGAGGGAGAGCTTATTGTGATGGGCGGTTATTGTATTTATTTGTTTATTTATTTTAAAAACTGTGGGATGTGACTTTTAATATGTTTTATATTGTTTTACTATTGTTTGCCACCCCGAGTCACTTTTTGTGAGAGATGAGGTCTACAAATGAATCAAAATAAACAAAATTCCCCCCTGAGCCAGCCCCATGCTCCATTCCCCATCCCCAAGCCAGCACTCTCCTATGAGCCTTGTCTATGCCCCATTCCCCCCAGACAGTGACACCACGTAAGCCAGATCAATGCCTCTCCCAAGCCAGCTGCATGCCTCACTCTTCAAGCCAGTGATCCCTCTGAGCCAGACCTATGCCCCATTCTATCCTCCCCAAGTTAACAACTTCCCCACCAAGCTAGCTGTATTCTCCACCCTCCCCCAAACCTGTGCTCCCCTTTCTTCCAAGTTGTTATGACTCTGGGAGGCAGTCCAGCACCTGCTTATCCCCACCCACCCATGGAGGTGCATACCTGGGCTTACCTGCCAGCTAGAAATAACCTTTTGCTATACACACAATGCTGAGTTGATGAGCAAATCACATACTTTTTGAGTGCGTATAATGAAAAGTGAAAACAAAAGTAAAAAATGAAAACAGAAATCTGGCCGTTTTCACACATTACAAAAAGGGGCTTTTATAATAACCAAAGATAATACCAAATATTATAATTCTGCAGTTTTTGTAATGTGTGAATGCACTAGTCTCCATTTATGCAGTGAGATCTAAGGTCATTGTAAAAGCCACCAAATGTGGCTCTTACAATTAACTCTTTTCACTATAGGCACTCAAATGTGGCTCTTGCAATCACCCCAAGATCTTGCAGCATAAAAGGGGAATAGTGCATACATTACAAAAATAGTGTAATTATAATACCTGGGATTGGGTTATTATAATAGCCCATTTTTGTAATGTGTGAAAGTGGCCTCACTCTTTGCACATTATCACCACATCACTCAGTTTCTCATACCCATGGATCACAGTGATGTATGGGCAGGTAACAAGATAGTTTTATTGGGGTCACACCTGCTGTGGTGCTGGAAATCCCTCATGGGTCACATAAACCCCCCCAGTCAAACATGTTGCTCTTGTACCCCTTCTCTATAAACAACTGACTATGCTGGGGAGGATATAAGCCGTGCAAGGGCAGCTGATGCACTCAGAGAGGTACCTCTCAGGAGACGCGGCTTCAGTTACCTCCCGCGTCTCCCATCGGTTCCCCTTCTTTGGCCACGTGTACACAGAAGACTTTGGACCTTCCACAGAAATATGCATTGCGGGGGTGGTCTGAGGCCTGTTGTTCTCAGGTACCCTGCCTATACCCTGAATCCCTGGCTCATGCAGACATACAGCAATGCTCACATCCCAGAGCGTAAGTAATTTAACTGTCAGCTTGGCACCAATCTCTCTGTTGTGGAGAGAGCCTTTTTGGCATTTAAACTAGTGCAGGATATCAGTAGTTGCTAGGATTGATTTTCAAGTACAGACTGCTTCACTGCCAAGTACTGCTGTCTGTGTTCTCCATAACATCTGTGAGACTGGTGGGGCTGCATTAGAGAAACCCCTGCCAGTTACCTGTGGTGAACCCAGTGTCCTTGTTCTAGGACCGGCTGAACCGAGCGGAGCAGTGCATAGCTAGAGAAATCTGGGACGCCTTGTGTCAGAACATCAACCACAATGCTAGCCAAAACACCCACTTTCTGTAAGCCTCACTCCATGCAAGGAGTCTCCTCAGCAATGTCCATGACTCTAATTCAGACCCACTGTAGCTGTTAGGTCATCACAAGTTAAACTTTGTCTCTCTGTGCAATGACTACATCTATAAAAAGAACTTGTAATATATAGGCATCAAGGCTACTGGCCCTATAATGGAATATACTTCCCCTTGAAGGGAAGCAGCCACCAGCTGCTAAAGACCGAGACAGCACAAAGACATTGAGGAACTGGGTTGCAGGAGGAATTCTGAGAAGGTGGCCAGGAAGACAACTGAAGGAAGAGTCAAAGTTGACCAGACATAACTCCTACCACTGGGGGTAGTGATTGTGTTGTTGCTTGCTACAAGACAAGACTGGCTATTCTACAGAATCTCTGACTATAAAGAAAAAAGGATATTGACTTTCTTCTCTGTAAATCTTTGTTTACAGAGAAGGAGGAGGTTACTGTTCGTGTTTGAGCTCCTTGACACAGCATGGAAGAGACTATGGGTGAAAACAGACATTATTTATTTATTTATTTATTTACATAACATGATGCTAACTCCAATTTAACACCATATTAACATTTCTTGATGCCCTGTGCAGCCCTGCAACATGCATACAAAATGTTAAAGCGGTGTTAGCGTCATGTCTGTCTTCACCCTATGTGGGAAGCCTCTCTCTACAGAGAGAGTTTACTTTGCACCCTAAGTGGAGGAAGAGACTTTAGTAACCCAAGGGGAAAGTTGAACATGAGAAGTTTCACAGCTGGTATAATTCCAGGCTGTCATTAGGACTCAAGGCCTGGAGATCCATGTAGTAATTGGATGCCGGTCTCCACTCCTCCTCAGTTGTTTGTGGGAAGCAGGCTGTCATTGCTACTTTGAGAGACTTGATGTTTGATGCTACAGCTACAGTCCTGCAGAGGGTTCATTCCTAAAGGAACAGAGGCCAATTCTTCTGCCTTCAATCAATGCTGGAGGTCACCTCTAGAAATTTTATTCATTTATTTATTTACAGTGTAAGTGCCAAAAATAAGGGCAACAAAAAACAATTTTAAAAAATAGATAAAAGTAAAAAAGTATAAAAATGCATGAGTATTATATAAATTCAAATATATAAAACCATTCACACTTAAAATCCACGTAAAGGGTGTTTTAAGACGTTACAAGATCACGCTCAATCGCGCAGTGGAGCCAAAGAGCCCCGAACGTCTGTTAGGCCGCCGCCAGATGTTCACCACGCTCAATACCCACATGGGGTCAATTTCAACCACGCTTCCCGGGCTACCTGGTGCAAAATCTCAGGAAATGTGGTCAGAGATTCCCACCAGGAAGCAACAAAAAGTACCGTCTGGACGCCAATCCCCAGGTGGAACCAAAGAAAATGATCCCCAGCTGTGGACAAAGCACGCAGCGTCGCTGCCAGGCAACCTGCAACAACACAACCACCGGAGGGAGATTTAAAGGGAAACCTGCAGCAGGGAAGCGTGGCGGGATGGAGCGAGGAGGGAGGCGGAAGAGAGCGGTGGGCGAGAGAGCGAGGGTGGAGGAGGAGGAGGCAGTGGCAGCAGTGGAGGGAGCGCAGGCAGAGGAGGGGGAGCCGGGGGTTGTGCTGACCATGGAGGAGATGCAGAGACAACACCCGCAGCAGCCGGGACATGATGCCCCGTGGACATCAGCCAGAACGGGGCCGGAGGGGGCACCCAGGAAACGGGTAAGGGGAAACAAGGGCAGGGGAACAGGGGCACCAAGGGGGAAGGGCAGAGGAGGGGAAAGGGGGCACCCCGTGAGGGCCCAGGACACGCACCCAACCCTAAAGCCCCCACCCCCTGCCTCCTGCAGACACGGACGAGCCCCCGGAGGACACCGGCCCAGCCTGGGTGGAGGCAGAGACGGAGGCAGTGGAGGAGGAGGACGATGAACCACAGTGGAGAAGAGGGAGGAAGGCGTACCACAGAGAGGGCCAGTGGGGCCTCCAAGAGACCCGGGACTTCATTAGGATCTGGGGGACCCTGGAGTACCAGCTGGAGCTCGCTCTCAACCAGCGCAATGAGCATGTCTACCAGAACATAGTGGGGGACATGGAGGCAGCGGGGCATCAGTGCACAGCGGCACAGTGCACTCAAAGGCCAAGGAGCTGAAGAGGGGGTACAAGGCCATTCGCAACAACAATAGGCGGTCCGGACATGGAGCCCGACCGCCCCATTCTACGATGCCCTGGACCGCATCCTGAATATGAAGGGGTCCATAGTCGGCCCACAGCTCGTCGGGAGCACTGTGGTCTAGGGCAGGGAATGGGCCGAGGTACCCCCTCCCCTCGCTGCCCCCCTGGTAGACACGAGCTCCAGGGCCCCCGACCCCAAGGAGGATCACCCCAGGATCCGTGGCACCTGCAGGCCCCCCATAGAGAGCAGTCCGGAGAGCACCCACCCCCAAGTGGAGAGCAAATGGAGTCTGAGGCCAGCACCCTCATCACCCTCAGCCAGTGGTCCATGGGGGAGCACCCCCATTCCCACACCAAGGGGCCGGCCTCGTAAGGATCCGAGACCGACATTGAGGGTAAGCGGGCGACCAGGAGGGGGGAGGGACCGGGCCCACGGGGGCAGGGGGCAAGGGGGGGATGGATGGGCCAGGACCAGCCCAAGCCCCAGCCCCAGCCCCCCAATACCAAGGCAGGAGGGGGCCCAGCCCCAGGTCACCCAACCGCCCACCCCTACACCCACAATCCCCCCTCCTCACCCGTAGGCCATGGGACACCCCGGGACCAGACCCAGGTGACCGAGCAGGCAGCCACCGAGGAGACCCACCAGCAGGCGCAGGAACCAGGTGAGGCAGGCGGTCTGGTAGGGAGGGCACTCCATGGTGCAGAGAGGAGTTCCCCGGACTGTCGGAGGAGGTGGGAGGGGCCGGGGTCCAGGGGTGGGGAGGGGCCTGGTGAGACGCCCACGGGGCCCCTGCCCCATCACGGTCAGGGGCCTGGGCCAGGATCGGACTAACCCTCCCGTACCCTCAGAGCAACCCCGGCAGCCAGCATCCCCAGGGCCCGTGGCCCCTTCTCAGCGCATGAGGGAGCACCGGGCACAGGTCCACAGGAGGAGGGATGACCAGGCAGAGGAAATCGTCCAGACCTCGGAGGATCAGGGGGAGAAGATGATAGCGGCCGTGGACTGGATGGAGGCGGCCATCGAGCAGTCCCTGGAGTGGGCAGAGGCGAGGGACAAGAGACTCCAGGCCGAGGTGCGCCTGGAGCAGAGGTGGGAGCACAGCAGGCAGGTGGAGGTGCTCGAGAGGCTGGAGCAGGCCATCACAGGCATGGTGCAGGAGCACTCTGTGAAGAGGGATAGGTCCCACGATATTGGGACCTCCCTGCTCCTGCACGCCGGCATGATGTGCGCCTACGTGATGGCAGCTGCGCCCCTGGGCACCCTGCCTGCCCAGGGCCCCATGCCAGGCCCCTTGGCAACCCCGCCCCGTGCGCAGGCACCCCAGCCGGCCCCGCACCCTCAGAGGCCGTGCATCCGACTCCTGGTGCCCCCCAGCCTCAGGAGGGTGCAGCCACCATGGGGGGCCCCCTGGGTCCCATCCCCCCTCCCCCAAGCCACCGCCCCCCCTGCAGCACCTGGAGGAGGCCCAGGACGCTGCTGGGAACACAGACTGTGGGGGGGGGAGGGGAGCTCCCAGGGATCCATGGCCCACACCGGGCGCTCACGGGCCTGACCCCAGAAACGAGGGGGAGGATGGGGAGGGAGGGAGAGGGCAGTGTGAGGGGGGGCACTAGAGGGGCCAGGTCACTACAGGGGTGGAGGGAGAGGTGGGAGGGGTCACATGTACATGCCAGTGAAATAAATGTTTAAGCACAAGTAGGCCTCCAGGGCCCATATGTGAGGGACGGGGGGTGCACCTCTGCAGGGGCCGGCCCCGGGAACCCCAGGGGGTGGCCCGGGGAGGGGAGCCCCTCACACCTGGGCCCCCTGGGTGATATGCCTCACCAGAGCGTCCCAGATGCGCTGGGCATAACGGTACTCCCTGGGGTTCTCAGCATTCACGTACAGGGGCCCGGGCCCGGTGGGGCTCGGGGTATTCCAGGGCTGCCCCCTCGGTCTCGCAGACATTGTGGAGCACACAGCAGGCCCCGATCACCAGGGCGGAGGTCTCCACAGTGTAGTCTAGGTGCCCAGCGAGACTCCTCCAGCGCTGCTTGAGGGCCCCGAAGGCTCGTCCACCACGGTCCTGCTGGAGCACATGCGGGTATTGTATAGCACCTCCGCAGAGGTCCGTGCGACAGGGTAGACTTTCATCAACCAGCAGGTGAGGGGGTAGGCAGGGTCTCC
This sequence comes from Sphenodon punctatus, assembly GCA_003113815.1. Classification (NCBI taxonomy): domain Eukaryota; kingdom Metazoa; phylum Chordata; class Lepidosauria; order Sphenodontia; family Sphenodontidae; genus Sphenodon; species Sphenodon punctatus. The sequence goes on from QEPC01011547.1 coordinate 269,900, forward strand.
CAGGATACAGGGGGCATCGGTACCCCCTCGATCCAGGTCATCCCTATGTCAGTGAAATCCCCCC
>QEPC01011547.1:271379-294816 GCA_003113815.1 Sphenodon punctatus
GAGGCTGGAGCAGGCCATCACAGGCATGGTGCAGGAGCACTCTGTGAAGAGGGATAGGTCCCACGATATTGGGACCTCCCTGCTCCTGCACGCCGGCATGATGTGCGCCTACGTGATGGCAGCTGCGCCCCTGGGCACCCTGCCTGCCCAGGGCCCCATGCCAGGCCCCTTGGCAACCCCGCCCCGTGCGCAGGCACCCCAGCCGGCCCCGCACCCTCAGAGGCCGTGCATCCGACTCCTGGTGCCCCCCAGCCTCAGGAGGGTGCAGCCACCATGGGGGGCCCCCTGGGTCCCATCCCCCCTCCCCCAAGCCACCGCCCCCCCTGCAGCACCTGGAGGAGGCCCAGGACGCTGCTGGGAACACAGACTGTGGGGGGGGGAGGGGAGCTCCCAGGGATCCATGGCCCACACCGGGCGCTCACGGGCCTGACCCCAGAAACGAGGGGGAGGATGGGGAGGGAGGGAGAGGGCAGTGTGAGGGGGGGCACTAGAGGGGCCAGGTCACTACAGGGGTGGAGGGAGAGGTGGGAGGGGTCACATGTACATGCCAGTGAAATAAATGTTTAAGCACAAGTAGGCCTCCAGGGCCCATATGTGAGGGACGGGGGGTGCACCTCTGCAGGGGCCGGCCCCGGGAACCCCAGGGGGTGGCCCGGGGAGGGGAGCCCCTCACACCTGGGCCCCCTGGGTGATATGCCTCACCAGAGCGTCCCAGATGCGCTGGGCATAACGGTACTCCCTGGGGTTCTCAGCATTCACGTACAGGGGCCCGGGCCCGGTGGGGCTCGGGGTATTCCAGGGCTGCCCCCTCGGTCTCGCAGACATTGTGGAGCACACAGCAGGCCCCGATCACCAGGGCGGAGGTCTCCACAGTGTAGTCTAGGTGCCCAGCGAGACTCCTCCAGCGCTGCTTGAGGGCCCCGAAGGCTCGTCCACCACGGTCCTGCTGGAGCACATGCGGGTATTGTATAGCACCTCCGCAGAGGTCCGTGCGACAGGGTAGACTTTCATCAACCAGCAGGTGAGGGGGTAGGCAGGGTCTCCCAGGATACAGGGGGCATCGGTACCCCCTCGATCCAGGTCATCCCTATGTCAGTGAAATCCCCCCGGAGCATCCGGGCATAGAAGGGGGAGATGGTCATGATCCGGCATCATGACTGGCCAGAGTTGCCTGTGAAGATGTCTCTGAACTGGCCCCAGTGATCCACGACCACCTGCAGGTGGAGGATCTCTATGAGGGTGCCATCCACGGTTCCCATGCAGTTGGGGAAGCCTCCAGCCGCAAATCCCGCCATCACGGCCTCCTGGTCCACCAGCTGGATCGTTCTGTCCAGGAGCATGCCCTCCACCACCTCGCACACATCCTGGAGGATACAGGCAATGGTGCTGAGCTCTACCCCGAAGTGCTGGGACATGGACCGGCTGGAGTCAAGAGTTGCCAGGGCCCAGACCCCTATGGCCACCCACTGGATCATGGGGATGGGGGTCCTCATGGAGGTGTACTGTCGCTCTAGCCAGGGCGTAAGGAGCTCCGCTGTCCATCCTGAGGTGGGCCCTCCAGGCTGGCTCATCCCATTGGGCCAGCGTCCTCGCCCACCAACCCTGTGGGTGCTCTGCGACCCATAGGCACCTCTCAATGGGCATAGCAAGCTGAACTGACTGGCGCATGGTCTCCTTCTCCCACAGGAGGCACCTGGCCGCCTCGCGGAGCACCGCGGGCCGGGTCTGGACCCGCCTCATGGCCTGCCAGTCTGCCCCGGATAGCTTCTGTGCCCTGAGCCGGGCAAGGGCTCACCTGAGGACATGGTGCTCCCAGCGGGCCCTTGAAGCTCTCCAGGCCAGGGAAACCTGCAGCCGGGCAGCCAGATGCACCTCTGCACCAAGGAGGCACAGCTGCTCGGTGTGGTCGCGGTACCACACAGCTGTGAGCACGAGGTGCATCCAGTAGGTGGCTACCCTGTCCCGCTCCATGGTGGTGGGGGCCCCGGGGGCTGAGGGATGCCTATTATGGTCCTCCGATGGGCGGTTGTGCCAGGCGCCTGCCCCCAGCCGGCCGGGCCCCCCAATGGGGTGCATGGGTCTGTGGGCGTGCCCATGGTTACACATGCTGGCTACACATGGGTCCTCGTGCCTGCATGGGCGTGCGGTTTCATGCACTCTTTCTGCAGCTGCATGCCTTCACCCATCAACCTCCCACCCCCATGTCTGTTTGCAACGCCATGGCTTTGGCATCCTGATTAGCTGTTATGTGAGTGCTATTGTGTTGGGCAGCTGTGCTGAGTCCACACCCCATGCCTCGCTCTGTTGTGCTACAATGTTGCGGTTTGTGGCCGCTTCTCCTGTCCTTGGGACCCCTCAGAGGCCCTCCCGGCCCTGGAGGGTATGTGTGCCCCCCTGTCCATGGTGTTATTCTCCCTATCTTGCAAGACCATGGCTGGTTGTCCATCCACCAGGCTCCTGCTTCCCGGCCCCCATGGGGCCCCCCATATCTGGACCTTCCGCGAGACCATGTCTCTGTGCGACCTGTGGCATACCCTGGCCATGCAGCTGCTCCTGGGCAGCCTGGCCAGCCGTGCATGTGCCTTTGCGAACTTGAGCTCCGGACTTCGCTGCTTCAGCTATGAGGTGAGCACTCGTGGTTGTCGGCTGCATGTAGACATCCTGGGGCTGGTTCACTTCCCTGAAGGATGAATCCCGGACAAGCGGTGTTCTCATGTGCCCTGGTCCGGGGCTGAGACCGTATCTGCGCCGAGTGTGTGCGGGTTGGGCACCTACAAACTGTGCCTTGCTGAGGGTGGCCCTGCCTTGGCCGTGTCCTACTTGGCTGTGTTCACAGGGCGTGTGGGTACCAGCGCACCCATGCGGTGGTGTACCACCGGCTGCTGGAGCTGGGACATCTTCCTTGGCCCCCTTCTGCTACCTGCTGTGTGTTGGAGCCTTCTGCAGCGTAGTTGTCGGCCCTGTTGGGGGGGTGGTTCCATTTGGACATCCAACTGGGTATCTCCATGCATGATCTCTTCAAGGCCTACTACCTGATCGCCCACCACATGTCCTTGCCGGGGCTTGATTCATTGGCCCCACCTGGTTCAACGGCCGGGGCACCTGGCCCCTGGGCCCGGTGGCCACCAGCGGCTGCCTGTGAGTCCCAGTGTTCCTCCCGGCCCCCCGGTGTCCTGCCCCCGTGTGGGCTTCTGCCCCTGTCCGAGGGGGCTGGTCCCTGCTGGCTGCTCCCTCCCTGATGTCTCTGCTGTGCTGTGGTGAAGCCTCCTTCATGGGGTGCTGCTGCCCCTGGCTGTTGTCCCCTCTGGGCCCACTCTGGGCCCCACCCCCTGGTCTGCCTACACACTTGGGGTTTTCCTCTGTGGTTGCCCTCCCTGGTGCCTGGATGCGGTGCTCTGCATGGCCTCACCGACCTGCCTGCATCCAGCTACCTGTCCCCACCCACCAGCGCTGCCATCTGCTGCCCGCCCCCCCCCCCTCGGGTGCTTGTGTGACCTGGGGGTTCCAGGACCCCTGGACTGGCCCTCTGTGCTTCCTCTGGGTGTGTGTGTGCATCCTTGGACCTGCAGCACTGCACTGGCTGTCCTGCCTGCCCTCCATTGGCCCCTCTGTGGGTGTGGGGTCTCTGTGTGCTTCCTGGACCGTTCCCGCCCAGATCACTGTGCATTGCTGGCCCCTGCTGTGTCTTGGTCCTGAGATCCTGCCCCCCCCTTTCCGTGACTGCCTGTGTTGCTGTGGGGGCGCCCGTGCGGACTGTGCTGCTGTGGGGGTTGTGATTGCTGTTGCCTGTGTCCTGCCCTGCCCCTTTGCGGTTCCCCCTCCTCTTCCATGTCCCCCCCCCTTTGCTCCCATTGTGCCTTGTGTGTTGTCCGGGTGCCCGTGTCCCCCTTCCCTTCCTTTGTGTGTGCCCGGGCGTGTGCTCATGCTGTGTGTTCCGCTGTGGTTCTGCTGCCTGTGTGCCTGCTGTGTGTGGTACCTGTGTGACTCTTCTCTCTCTCTCTCCCCTCCCTTCCCATTTCCCTTGTGTGGGCATTCCCTTTTGTGCCTTTTGGCTTTGTTTGCCCTCAGGTGGCCATGTCTGTGTCCCGCCCCTGCCTGGTGGTTTCTGGGTGTTTTGACCACGGCTGGGAATCGGCGTCACGTCTGTTGCACTGCCCCGGTCCGTGATCTGGCGGCCTGATTTCCGGCCGTGGTCCCGGTCCCGTCACGTCTGTTCGGGGCTTTTATTTGCCCCAGGGGGTGGCGTTGTTCTGTTCACCCCCACCGGGAATCCACTGTGGTGAACCGCCCGCCCGTAACGTCTGAAAACACCCAAAGTTCAGAATTATTAACTACAGTTCTACCTTAATTGTATCATATAGAATCAGAATTATTTTATACAGTCAAAAAATGGAAGAAAATCTAGTTGCTGCATACTTAAAAAATCACTTCTTGCTTTCTGTGCTTTAACTGCAAAGGATCCTAGACCATATAAAACAGAGAGGGAATTTTCTCAGTAGCCATATAGTTTCTCTTTCAGAGTCCAATTTCTTAAATTGACCACAGCTGGAATCGGCTATCTTGTTCGTAAATTCTGATACAATGGGAAACATAAGAAATGGTAGATATCCTCAACAACATTGGACCCATATATGCAAAACCTATTTTGATAGGGGGACTTTAATCCACCTTCCCTTTTAAGGTGGCAGAATCTAAATGCGCAAATCAGAATTTTGTAATTGCCTCCCTATAGGTGCAATCCAGTGACCTGCATGCACCGTCAGCTATGCACCTTCACAGGCCAGAACATGAACACTACAGGCGTGAATGCTCTCAGCAAAGGCGCAACCCAGGCCGACCTGAGCCCACACACATCGTGACTCGGGGGATGGAGCAGGCATGTGTGTGGGCTTGGGGGGTCGGGTCAGCCCGGGTTGTACTTTTGCTGCACGTGCATGCCTGCAGCGCATGCGTTCTGCCTGTGCACTGCGCACGCAAGCCCCTGGATTGCACCCTATGTTTTTTGTTCAAAACAACATTCAAATATGCTTCAAAAGTAAATTCACTTTTAATCTGGAAATTTTAAAGAGAGAGAGAGATGGCAAACCCTGATTCTAGAGCTGGACTCCCCCATAATATTATACTCTAGGATTTTAGTTTAGGCCCATCTCTCAAGCAGACTTACAGTTCACTTTGGAATTCCCCAAGTTTTGTACCAGAATTTCTCAGTATATATTTTGAGCTTCTGTGATCTATCCTGCATATTACATGAATCCCTTCCTTAACTGGAATACAAGAAACTCATTTCTTCTGTGACCTAAACTTTTGGATCAAAAGTAGTCCCTTTTCTACTTGATCTGATATAGAGAATTTCTAATATCTGACAAGAATAAATGTGCTTATGTTCATATCACAGGCATCTGCCTACTGGAGAGCAAGACTATCGCAATATGCCATTAGGAAATATGAAATCCAAGCACCATATTCTAACCTGTGCAACAAGTCCTTTTTTTTGGTTCCAGTCCACAAAACATTTACTCCAAAATAGCCCTAACGATGCTACTCTGGAATAAGTAGCGGTGGGCTGCGATTTTTGTGTATTCTGTCATTCACATCAATAGGTCCAAGTCTGATGATGCATCAGTTAAGCGCAGTGTTGAGAGAGCATAAAGTCATATCTTAAAGTAAGGGATAATACATAAGCACATGACTGACCTTTCTAGGAATATATTTTTATTAAATCTGTCACCATGCAGTCCTCCTCAAACACCTGCATTCGATCATGTGGATTTGAGAATATAGGAAATGGACTTATCTCTAAAGCTTTCTGGTAATTAATAAACATCCCACCTTGGTTTATACTGTTGGCACCCATTTGCCGTGGGAACATTACACATTTTAACAAGCTGACCTGGCAACACAGCCAGGGAAGTATGACATTTCATTTTAAAAATGAGATTGGCTTTAAAAAATTCTCAGAAATTCTCTATTTAATATAAAACATAGGAAAGAATATTGATTTGTATATGGGGAGGGGGTTGAGGAAAAAAAACCCATCTCCACTTTGGTTTAGATTGATTCAGTTTGAGTGAGTTTTTCTCTGTGTGCAACAGAAAAAGGAGGATCCACGGCAGTTTGGAATAACCGAGGAGATCTGCAGTAGAGGTGCTCCATGCATTTCCTGCAGTGCTTTTGCTTCAAAACACCTCAGTGTTACCATAGAACAGAAATACAAGTGCTTATGTTGGGCATTGTCATGAGGAAATACGGTCATTCAATAATCAGTCACCACCATTCATGGAGGGCTGTTGTCATCTTAACACATCCTTAGGGTAAGCATTGACTCACTTATTATGGTCACAGTCACATTTATTTGTATATTTTGCTTTATTATACAAGTTGATAATTAATACTTTCTCTTTTTATATAGATGCACTTAAGCTGAGAAGAAAGGCAGACAGGTAAGCAAGCAGGACTTGTAGAATTTAACAATTTAACCATCTCCATATCGGAAATAACATTGATCACCAAGACCGGTAATGGCAGACATGTCAGGAAAAGGATGATGTTTTAGTTTGGGTACAAACCTTGTTTTAACATGTGGGGAAAAAAGTTTTGCTATCTTCTTTAAAACTATTGCCAACATTCAAAAGTAGCTCAGTGATAGATTTTGTATAGTTGTACCAAATGCATGACCAGAATTTCTACAAACCTCTCCATTCATGATTATTGATATTTGTATTTGTTGCTTATTTATTTTTGTTCTGTTTAAACTACTGATGGTCACAAATGTATTTTTCTGACCTCATATTTTCTGTGAAAATAGTTGTTTAAATCTGAAAAGAAAAAGAACCTACCTTTTGGAATTAATCACAATTGAGGTTTCTTGTTGAGTTTCCATTAATACGTAGGAAAATTCAATCCATCTCTAAGTTTTTGCTTCTCCATCTTCTTGGCACAGCTTCAAGCAACTAAAAAGACAAAAGCCTCAAGAAGATTATGGAAACAATCAGCGACTTTCAAAACATGTGTTATCCAACGGTTTGACACTCACCCACCCCCCTTACATATTTCCATTAGCAATAACTCTCACAATAGTATATGATATGTTGAGGGAAAACAAATACAAACCACCTTGAAACGGTGCATGTCACCTTGCACCCCATGATGTCAGAAGATTATTACATTTACCTTCTGCTTTTAACTGGTCCACTTTAAAGAAACCAATTCCTAATTCACTTTGAAACTGCTTGCTTTGTGTTCATGTGGTTATGTGTTTTCATTTTTGCTTCGAAGGCTACATTCAGAGAAGTTCAGTTCTGTTTATTTGATCAGGAAGTCCTTGATCTATACATCTCATTCTCAAGGGTGTTTTGGCAAGATAGCAGCAATAAATTGCAGATTGAAACAATATTTTCAGAGTATGCACCATATAAAAATGCCACAAGCAGAAAACAGACCAAAGCATACCAAAAATGGAGAGAATTTTTTTTTTGTCATGCTGGTAGGTTTTAATAGGTTTCAGCAACCACAATTAAGTTGAGGCACTAAAAGTAGTAAAAGGTCTTAAGATATGAGGCTTGTGACACAAAAACCATTTTGTCTCCTTGGTATAGTTTGTTTGAAACTTGTAATCTTAGCACCCCATTACTTACAGGTTTTGAAGTGGGTGAGGCCAAAATGGAACCAACCCAAGTTGGTGGGAAAGTCTACATAAATAATTTGCTTTTCTCCAAATTCATCTTTTCTGAATGAAATGTTGAACATCCAAGATATTTATCTGAACTAAAAGAAGCAGAATAAACATGTATGGGATGTTGCAGCTAGGGTTGCCACCTACATATATTTTTCCAGACCACTTATGAAAAATACATGTTGCAGGGCCTGCATTGGTAAATTATAAGACCTGTTAGGGTTGACTTGACAGCTGCTTCTCCTGGTTTGAACCTGAGACTTCTATTTTGGCTTGTGGGAGTCTTGGGGTGGTGGCAACCCTGATAGGGTTGCTATATATGCAAATGTTTAGATGGCACTTAAGAGATATACAGGTGGCAAGGCTGCATTGGAGTCAACCTTAGGGACCGCCTCGCCCTTCGCGCCCCGGAGCGGCTCCTGCAGTCGTCTGGGGGTGCCCTCCTGGAGGTCCCCCGTGTCAAACGGGGGGCCACGATGGAGCGAGCATTCTCGGTGGTAGGATCGCGGCTGTGGAACTCCCTTCCGGAGGAAGCTCGCCTGGCCCAAGCCTTTTAGCATTTCGGCGGAACTGTAAGACTTGGCTGTTTGCCCAGGCCTTTGGGAGGGAGGGTGGGGAGGGATGATTTTAGTCCCCCACCCATTTATTTATTATTTTTCTAGCCCTGTTTTATATGGTATATTTTATATTTAATATTTTAAAATGAATTTTAAATGTTTTATTGTGATTGTTGGAAGCCGCCCCGAGCTGCGTTGCAGGAGGGGGCGGGGTATAAATTTGCTAAATAAAATAAATAAATAAATAAATAAATATATTGCATAAGTGCCCTCTGAACATTTGCATATATGGTAACCCTAAGCCCTGGCAAGGGCTGTTGAAGGTGAGGAGACTAGAACCTGGAATGAGTGAGCAGGGGTTCTCAGCTAGGAAGGATCACCAGAAAGAGGCTGAGCTCAGGCTGGAGATGTCTCAGAATGCTGAATCTTACCTCAGGGCTTCTCCAATGAAAAAGGGAAGGAATGAGGCCGAGAGTTTTTCCTGAGGCCTTGTGTTAAGGGATCACTATGGAGCTGGCAGGTTAAGGAGGCTAGACCAGGTGTCCTGCTGCGAGGGCTAGCCCTGGGCAGGACTGTCGGCCCAGGAAGGAGACTGGCATCCTAAAAGGGGCTTTTGAGATTGTATGCAGTGTTGTTAAAAGCACACAGTGAATAAAAACTGTGCTGGACCATGGTTTATGGTACTGTGCTTGCAATAACTTTGGCCAGGGCAGGGTTTCTCTGTTACCCGTGTGCCACCCAGCAAGTTGAATTGCACAGAATTCCTGGAATCGACTGTGACCAGCTGTCCTATGCAGACCACTGGCCTAAGGGTCATTATTTATGATACTTCAGACTTTGCTCTTTGCAGTGTGTGCATCTCCTTCCTGGCTGAATTTGAATTGCATCTTGAGAATACTCCTGGAATGTATTTCAGTGAAAACAGCGGGAGGCTGAAGTGGTTTCCAAGTAGTTTCCTTCCTCCAGTATCTTCCTTGTTTCCTCAGCAACTCCCATTTCTGTTTTAAAAATGCACATGTGTATTCACCCCATCTGCTTCTTCACCTAGCCAATGTTAAACAGAATCCAGCTATTGTGTCATACCCCAAAACCTGAATTACTGCTTTGTACATTGGATAATCTTGGTGTGAGCTGGATTGGTTTCCCATTAAACATTTTAAAGAATAAAGAAACTCTGAAAATAGTGGCTTAATGCAAAACCTTTGTCTTTATTATTTTTCTATTGTTTAATGTGGTAAAACAGTTAATTGTTTCAGTCACAATTATTTAATTTTTTATTGTTCTTCAGCTTTGTAATCGGATTGTTCAAGAGAGTCCATGTAAGCAAAACTATCTTCTTTCCAAGTCAGCTTGTTGCCAGCTTCCTGCTTGGACTGATGAGATTTAAGGCTCTCTGAGGAACTGGCTGCTAATAATCCTCTGTTTTGTCCTTTGGGTCAAGACACACACAGAGCATCCTCTTCTCGTAAAATCGGGGCAGGGGGAGGAAAGTCACAAAAAGTCACAATAAGGTGTTCCTTATAAAGTTGAATGTCCTTGGAAAAAACAAACTTCTGTGAGGGTGGCAAACTCTTTTTTTTAAAATTGCCACGGCTTGTCAGAATGCACAATAGAATTGCAGTATTGGAAGTGACCTTAAGTGTCACCTAGTTCATCCCCCTTTATTGAATGCAGAATGACTACAACTCTGATCCTTTACCATGAGCCTGAATTTGTCCCCAACCCAACTACAGGTATTGGATGCCATTGTCAACATGTTTTAGAAAGCATCCTCATTTACTCTGCTTTCTTCTTTCTAGGACTGCATCCCAGGGAGATAGCTGACTTGGCAGTCACTGCAGTCTCACCTACTCATCATCACCCACCCATTCCTGATTTTAGCTAGTGCTTACTAATAAGCAAGCAATACATAATAAGAACCATCAGAAATCTTGAGGCTCAACTCCTTCTACCAATTCCTAAGCAAACCTAGACACCTAGAGTTTTAGATACAACTCTGTCATAAAATATTTTTCTGCCATCTTCAAAGAGCTTCTGTCTCTTTCCCTGTATCCAAGGTCAGGATACCTCCACCTAACTGGAATTTGCCTTTAATCGGGCAAACAAAATTTTGAGAGGATCTAATTTTATTTTATTTCCCTTTTTAAAACAGAAAAAACTTGGGCCCTGTAAAAAGAAGCCCCCACATAATGCACACATGGGTGCCTTGTGTGTGCATGCGTGGGAGAGTCCCATGTAAACACGATGGCTGTGCGGAGGTGCATGTGCACTCCCATGTAACACCCATCTCCTCATGCACGGAGCAACTAGTGAAAACGGTGGTTAATCTGTGCGTAGGGGATGGGTGGAGATGGGTGTGCGCCCATGTAACTGCCGCCAACATGTCACCCCCACACTGTACATCCATCTCCGCCGCACCTGCTTGAAAAGGGCCTTGGTTTGTTTTCAGGCTGTAGCAAAATGTATAGTTGATGCACTGTGCAAGTTTCTGCAGGGCATCAATGAGTATGCACGCATGGCTGTCAATAAAGTATCATGGGTTTTTATCCCTATTTTAGGTCCTTCTTACCTCCGTTGTCCTAGTTTTTCATAAATGGTACAAATCCCCCTCATACAATACCCCTCCCCTCTTATCTCACTACCTTGCAATCTCGCCCAACCTGGTCATGTGACCTACTTTACGGACAGTCCCAAGATCTGCCTTGGTGAACTGCAGTTTCCATGTAGCTTAGTGGATAGGGTGTTGGTCTTGGTTCTGGGAGGCCAGGTTTTAAACTGAGAGTAGTAAAATGGGAGTGATAAGGGACAACCCCCCAGCCCTAAAGCGGGGGGGGGTTGAGTTTGTGCCCACCCTTCCCCAAACAGGGTAAGCCTCCCTATGAGCTGAGGGGTCGTGCTTGTACCCATTACCACTCGGGGAGCAGGGAGGGGTCTTAAGGCTGGGGGCCCCAGCCCAGGCTCGGAATTATTAGTTTGGGGCTGCAAACCTGCAGCCCCAAAGGGGAGGGTGAACTTGAAGGGTCGATTCACCCGGGCAGGTGGGGCAAGATTTAGCTCAGCCCCCCTTACCTGCTTTATGTAGCATGGTTCCTCCCCGCTATTATGCACACAGGTTCTTTACTATTGTTGTCTGTTTATGTATGTATAAATATATTGTAATAAAGTTGCAGCCATGAGCAAGTTGCACCCCAGAGTTGCACCCCAGAGCATCTCTCTGTCTGTTCATATGGGTGGTGCGGACACAATGCCTGTTTACCTGCTAGGGGTGAGCAGGGATTTGTGGGCACTCACCTAGAAAGGTGAAGAGACAGGCAGGAACTGGGAGGGAGGATGGAACGCTCCCTGCTGGTACAGTGGTTGCAGCAATTTTTTCTTTGAGAGCAGAAGCTCTCTTTGCAGCGGCGGCGGGGGGAGCCGAGCAGCTTCGGCTGTTAGACTTTCCCACCCTGCGTACTGATGAAGTCTCACAGGATGCAAGACTCTGGGGCCATTTTCTTTTGAGCTGCACAGCTTGGTCTGAGCTGAGGTGGCTCTAGAGAGGGAGAAAGTCATCCCACCCACCCGCCCTGTTAAATTCATACTGCCCATTTGTGAATTGCCTTAATTGGGGTTGAAAGGAATTTTCTTAAGGACCCAGATTGGAGCAGGATTCTTGCGTTTTTTTGCCTTTCCCACAGTATTATTATTACTCAGGCAGGTCGCTGTTGCAGAACCATCTGGGAGGTTTCATGGCTGGTTTGGTGTTAATTTACATATAGCACCTGGCATTTAAAACAGTGCCTTTATTTAATTGTGGTTCAGTACAGAATTGTAAGGCATCCCTTTGTGATGGTTTGTGGGGTGGCCTGGTGTAGGACTCAAGCAGTCCTGGGGGCCTTAGACCCTGGAGGGGGCAGTGTGCAACAATTTCATTTAAGCTGGGTGGCCTGGTAAAAGCGTGCCACGTATGTTTACCTTCCCTCCTTGCTCAACTGAGCAGGAGGTTTCTAACCAGGAGACTGGCTGGTAACTGTGTGAGGCATTAGTTGGTTTACCCACCATTGCTTCTCTATGTCCTGAGTCGTGGAGAGGGTTACATTATTTCCCTGGGTAAATTAACTAGGAATTTCCCCTTCTGTTTTTTCCCCACTGTTTTTATGTTTGACTGGATGCATGTTTAATAAAAGGTGCTGCCGAATTTTATCCAAATCCCTCTGTGTGTCTATCTTTATTTCACTGATGTACTCATAATGACCTACTTATCAGGGTGGTTGTGCGGATGAACAAGATAAGGACTGTAAAGCACTTTGAGCACTGATATCACTATATAAATGGTTCAATTTAATAATGCATGTATATATGCACAGTACATCACTTTTCCATTTTGGTCAAGCAAATATTTTCATTCTGGTAGCAAAACATTCTTGCAACTGAAAATGCTATTGGGATAAAAAACTGTTTGACATTTGTTTTTATGCAAATAGTTTTATTGGAAAGGTCTAACCAGCTTTGTTAATTCTGTATTGTGAAACTTGTAGATGTAGGGAAAGAACTATCCCAATATGAATATTTCCTCTAAGGCTGCATTTTTTCCTTTGTTGTAAATAATTCACTATTTACTACAATGTTGAGAGTCTTAATATGTGAAGGTCAAATTTTTATATATATTATATATATATACACACACACACACACACCATGCCTCTAGCTATGAAGAGTGAAAACCAGTCCGTTATTAATTTGTTGATGATGATAATTAAATTAATATAATATTTATATAGCACTTTCAGTGTTCAAAGTGCCTTGAAAGCCATACAGGTAGACCCTCACACACGCAGACCTTCCTTCTACTTTTGGGCTCACTGTGGTACTAAGGAGTTAAGTGTTCATATATTTAGTGTTTAATTCTGACATTTAATGAACTTGCCATCAAAAAGGTTTGACTCCGTTATCTTTCCTACCATACGTTTTTTGTTGTGCAGATTTGCCACTATGTGAATTAGAAAAAATCTTAAAGATAAGATTTTAAGTATGTTTTGAACCTAGACTATTAAGCTGTACCACAAAACTTGGCACAGACAGATATTTTTTTTATTTTTAATGGAGCAATCAATAATCCATTAAGGAATAGACTTGGGTCTATATTAATGCTGCTTGTCAATTATATTCACATTTGAATACAGGACTTAGGAACCCGAGTTCACTGCACCAAAAAATCTTTAATTCTGCAACCAGTGAAGCCAAATTCTGCAAATTCACCATGAGCATTAATATTTGCATAATTAACTTGATTTGCATAACTATGCATGCTTGGAAGCAAATTTGCAGCAGGTTTCACATAGAATCACAACTTTGCTAATCAAACACGAGTCAAATCTTCTTGAATTTCAGCACCCCAGAATTATTATTATTATTATTAATTTATTATGAGCATTTATATAGCACTGGCAACGTACCTGGTGCTTTACAAAGAATAGGATAGACACGGTCCCTGCCCGAGAGCTTACAATCTAAAGACAGGGGGAGGGGAGACAGGGAAGGGGGAACAGAGTGAAAGACAAGGGATGCACAACGTTCATGAGGATGCGAGAGCTCAGGTATACTCTCTTAGCTTGATTGCAACAAGTTGGGAATTTACAGATAGCAGGTGGGGAATAATCCTGGGTGGGAATGGTTAGCAGGAGTTCCCACCTCATATTAAAACCCCAGACCTCCCTCACCCAAACATAGGGCCTTCAGACCCCACCCACCCACAATTCATCTCCCAGGGGCCTATTTACCCTCGGGTCGTCATGGTCACATGACAGATGGCAGCTGAAACAGCAGTGTTAGTTTAGAGTCAGGCGACAAGTTTATGCCTGAGCCAGGATTTAAAGATCCTGCAGACAGCCCTCACTGCAATTTCAGCATGGCACTGAGAGGATTGACTGATTCTGCAAAAATCACTGCAAATTGCAGCAGCGCAGTCAACACGGGTCCCTGACTATAGTGCACTTGAAGGCTAAAATGCATTGTTTTTAAAGCAAAATGGGATGTACTTGGCAAAAATGATAAGACAAGATAACTTATTTTGAAACTATCTAGTTCTCCTTTTACTCCCAGTTATAATGGTTGCTATACACCATCTATTAATTAAAGTAAAACACTAAGTTTAGATTTAGTCTGTTTGTAAATCCGTGACCTCACAAACTAGTGTGGAACATGGAACAGTACAGAAAGTCTCAAAACCTGTCTGTGGATTGGAATTTGTAGTCCCTCAGAGATTCTGGGAGATGAGTCATAACATCATTAATTTATAGAACTGCTTCAGTAGATGACCTTGCAGACCAGAACAATCTTTACTAATATATTCAGTATTTTTCATAGCCAGGTCCTGTATGTACAGTATTAAGCATTGGCCAAATTTGACAGACTCAAAATGTATAATTCCTATGTGTAATGCTAGTGCAATGTTCCCCCAAAGAATTCCTTGTAATCCGTTTGCTGCATGCAAATTTCCCCCCACAATACACTGGACACATCAAAATGGTAGATTTTGACATGCTCTGGATTGAATGATTGCACTGAAAAACTGTATTTATTAAGACTATTGTTCATGTCAGGTGCTGCTCCACTATCTCTCTTCATGTCCCCAGAAGCTGTGAGTGACCAGTAAGTACCATTCCACACCTTTCATAATCAACCCAATAGAGGCAATTCTGCAATTGTATTTATCTGAAACCTTTGATTACTTCATCTTGGCAAAGCTCAAATGTCAGTGTAATTGGAGTGCTACAGTTCCATGCCAGATGAGCTGATACAATCTAATGCTATTTTTTGATGGTGCATCTACTGAATGCTAATTAAAGTGCTTCTGTGTTAAAGTGTTTGGGGAAACTAGTCTTGTTTGCACTAGTTGTGTTTGCACTCATTGTAAGGACATTGCAAAGGTTAAATGTATGCAAGAGGCATATAATTATTTAAAAACACCATCTTGGAAGTGCGGATTAAATGTATTCCATAAATAGAAAAACTAGCAAGAGGACCAAATGTCTGCTGGTGTGGCTAAATTGGGAGGTAAAGAAGGTTATTAGAGCCAAAAAGGTGACCTTTAAAAAATGAAAAGCTAGTTATCTTGTAAGATTGGGTGACTGGGCATGATGAAGTGGCTAAGTGGCAGATGAAATTTAATGTGGACAAGTGCAAAGTGATGCACATAGGAAAAAATAACCCAAATTATGTGTATACAATTCTGGGTTCTAAATGAGAAGTTACCACTCAGGGAAAGGATCTTGGAGTCATTGTGGACAATACACTGAAATCCTCAGCTCAGTGTGCAGCATCGGTCAAAAAAGCAAAGAATCATTTGGAAAGGGATAGAGAATAAAACTGAAAATAGCATAATTCCTTGATAGAAATCTCTGATATGACCATATCTGGAGTACTGTGTGCAATTCTGGTTGCCACATCTCAAAAAAGACATAGAACTAGAAAAGGTACAGAGAAGGGCAACAAAAATGATCACAGCTATGGAATGCCTCCCATATGGAGAGAGGCTAGATAGGTTGAGCCTTTTCAGCTTGGAGATTAGACAACTGAGAGGGAATATGATAGAAGTTTATAAAATCATGAGTGGTGTGGAACATGTGCATAGGGAATGGTTATTTACCCTCGCTAACAGTACTAGAACAAGGGGACGCTCCATGAAATTCGCTGGCAGCAGATTTAAAATAAATAAGAGAAAGTATTTTTTTCACTCAGCACATGATTAACTTGTGGAATTGGCTGCCAGAGAAAGTGGTCAAGGCCAGAATTGTATCTAGTTTAAAAGAGGGATTGGATAAAGTTTTGGAGGATAGGTCCATTAATGGCTATTAACCAGGTTAATTAGGCTTTGGGAACAAAACCTCTTACTGTTGGGGGCTGGAAAAATGTGGAATGTTACCTGTTGACCATTGAGTTCTGTGTGACCTGTTTAGTCCTTCTGTGAGTCGATTGTGACCTGCTGAGTCCTTTTCCTAAGAGACAGAAATTGGCCACTGTTGGAAACAGGATACTGGGGTTGATGGATCATGGTCTGACCCAGTACAGCACTACTTATTATCCAGGCATGGTAGTGCCTGGATAGTTAAGGCAAAGCATACTCTCCATTATAAAGCATGAACATTTTATTGTATATAAAATCAAAATGATTTATTCTATCATGAAATTTGGCATGGGGTATTGCTTTGGTGGGAGGTTGAATCTATCCAGATTCCAGTCAAATCGGATTAGAAATGGCCAAGACACAGAAGTTTACAAATTGGAGGCTGAGGACCAGTTTTGTGGGTGTTTCCGAACGTCTTGAAGTGATCAGCCTAGTGCTTTTAGAGTTGTGTGTCATGAGTTGAAACCCTTTAACAAAATTCAAGTCTGTGGGGGAAGAGTGCCATGGCTTTATTTATTTATTTTTTTAAAAAATCCACGTAGCACTTTTTAAGTTAGAACATATTACAGTTCCCACTTTATTTTATGGAAAGGATGCAAAGCTCCACTTATGCAATGTATGTGTAGTGTGGTCAAACTGTGAACCAGAAGTATACAGCTGATAGAGGACTGTCGGGCTCTTCTCCCTTGCCTGTTGCCAGAGCGAGCCAGGGCAGGGGAGCTGGACCTGCAAGCAGGGATGGATGATTCTGCCTGTGCTGGCTTCAGGTCTGCTTCTCCCCTGTCTCGGTTGTGGAGCCCTGAAGAGAGCTCAGCTGGGTCTCCTGTATTTCAAACATCTGCAGTCAGTTCTGTGCAGTGGCAGTGCTGCTGTAGGTTTTTAGTCCTCAAGCCCTGGATGCCCCACCTTCCCAGGTGGCCAGGTGACCCAAACCATGACCCCAAGCTCCCTGTGTCCAATTCTGGCTTGAGGACTTCACTCTCATCACTTGCCCCTTTAACCCTCATCCAGAAATTTGGGGTGTTTTTTTACCCCAGGTGTGTATTTTTTAAAATAATTCAAAAGTTAGTGGTCCTAGGACTTTGTCCTAGGATATTTTCACTGGCACCCCTGTGCACCTTTGTGCAAAATTTCATTAGTTTACCATTAACAGTTTGCTTTCTGTGGGCAAAAAAAACACCTGGGGCAACTTTCTACCCCAGATAGAATGGGTTTTCCCACTGGGGTACAACGTTAACCCAAACCCATGTTATCGGTTGGGGTATAAAGGGCAGGCAACCAGCTGGGCTCCGTGCCAGTGTGTGTAATGGCGGGCTCCCACCTAAGCTCCATGCCAATGTATTTGGGGGGGGAGGGGGACAGTCAATCAGCTGGGCTCCATGACAGTGTGGGTGGGAGGGGCAGACTCCTACCTGAGCTCCATGCCAGTGTGTTTGGGGGGAGGGCAGGTAACCACCTGGGCTCCATGCCAGTATGTTTTTTGGGGGGACAGGCAACCAGGTGGGCTCCATGCCAGTGTGTTTGGGGGGCAAGCAACCATCTTGGCTCCATGCCAGTGTGTGTGCGGGGGGGCAGGCAAACAGCTGGCCTCCATGCCAGTGTGTGTGGGAGGGGCAGGCAGCCACCTGGGCTCCATGCCGGGGGGGGAGGGGCTGGGCAGACTGTCCACATCACTTTGCCATGTATTGTCCACCGAATTGCATGTACTTTGAGCATGATGGCCTGATGGGCTGTCCAGCTTGGGAACATTTTTGACTTTTTCTTTTGATTTTTGACTAGACTTAAATCAACTGGCTTTGGATTGAATGCTTTAATTTTGTATGTAGGGTCACTGAACAAAGCCTCAGATGAGGGCAGAATGCATTTTTGGATGTGTAGCCTTTAAGGGAAAAAGACCCAAAAGAGAGAATGGGTCTGGAGACTGCAGCCACCTGGCACAGTTAGAAATTAAACTTTTCGATTCAGGGCTAGTTGAAATGAAATTTGTGTCGTTTTGGTTTTTTGCTTGTTTGACACAGTTGAAACGGACTTCAAATACTTTTTTGTCAAACTACTTTTTTCCATGGAAAATTGTTTTGTCAAACAAAACTGCTTGTGATGTAAACGTTTGCATATCTCATCAAGAGAAGATGGTCCTCAAAAATGTCATCTGAACTACTTTGGCCCTTTTCACACCAACACTCTAACATTGATCAAATGGGTGTTACATTTTATTATACATGTTGCAGGGTACCCATAGAGCACAGCCCTGCAACATGTATAATAAAATGTAACACCCATTTGATCAGTGTTAGAGTGCCTGTCTCCCCATCTCTTAAATTTGGGACCAACACAGGAACCACACTTTCTCTTCTTGGTTACATGTCCAGTGGTTATTTTTATTCTACTCAGGGAATACTAGGGGTGGGACACCGGGAAGAATACCGGATGTACCGGTATCAAATCTCCCAGGTACCGGATTTACCAGTATCGGCCTACTGGATTTTTAACATTGGCCGCGGTACCGGATTTTTTACATTGTGACTATTGACTTCAATGGCTGCAATGTAAGAAATCCGGTACCACGGCCAACGTTAAAAATCCGGTATGCCGGTACAGGTAAATATCGGATTAAGCCGATACACCCAAATACCGGCAATATCAGATCTTGGGAGAACCGGAATTCCCAGCCCTAGGGAATACTTACAATTATTTTTATTATAACCAGGGGGAACTCAGGATTATTGATCCAGTCTCAAAAGCATCATATTGAGTTGGCAGGAGCAGGTCCGAAACCTGGGCTGCTGCTGCCTACGAATAATGCTAAAATGAACAGTAGGCTCTACATTTGCAATATTCTTTATACTTTTGCATAGCATTCCAAGTATCTGAATGAATTTTTTGTACCCAAAAGAGAATATATTCACCCTACTCATGTTTTATAGTCATTTATTTTTTTGGTTATTCACTCAGATATTTCGTTGAATAATCAAAAATCTGACACACACACCCCACAAAAAAATGAACCAGATCCCCCCCCAATTCAAAATCAAATTCCTACGTGAAGCAAGTACGACAAGTGTTTTGTACCCAGTTCATCAGATTAAAATCAAAGTGGACAAACTCAATGAATACGGTATTTGCAGTGAATATTTGTTACAGCACTATGCCAGGGGGTGAGCAAACTGTAGCTTAGGAGTCGCACGCGTCATTTGGGCAGTTCAAGTAGGTCTCTTGGCCAGAGACAGTCCCAGACCCGACACCACCTTATTGGTCCTGTGTCTTAGTTCACTGCACAGAAGTCTTAACAGACGAATCACAGTGGCGCCTCAGGATCTCAGCAGCAAGGACCACAGAGCACCAGCTCTGCCAACCAATCACAAATCTGGAGAGGCTCGGCTTGGGAGATGCTCCAGAGGGGCATTTTCATATGTGTTGTGCTCTCGGCCACATCAAGATTTTGGTATGTGGTTCTTGGTATTGGAAACTTTGCCCATCTTTACACTATACTGTAACTCTTTTGTCGACAAACAGAAAACAGATTTGCTTCTCAATTTGGCACCTCCTCGAAACAGTAAAGTTCATGGACAGCAGGACGTGGGAGCACCATTCACTTGCATATGGAACTCAGGTTTATGCTAACTGCTAGTGACGCCATCTTCTCTTCTCCCCCAGATAATTGTTCCTTTAGGATACAAACCTGTCCTTGCTGAAGTCAGTAGCGTTAATGGGTAAGGATAACACCTTTAGTCTTTTAAGTCTGTACTAATATTGCAGTACAAATTCTGTACAATTCTGTTTAGATTTTGTGCAAGGCGCTGAGCTAGATGACCCTCAAAATACCTTCCAGCTTCATGGCTGAGATAAACTTTCTTGAAATTCATCAGTGCAGCCAAAGAGAAAGTACTTAACCGCCTTGTCTGTAACACTCCTTTTACTGTCAGAAATAGATGCAGGCTAGCATTTTTACAGCCTAGTTAGAGGACTATATTCTGCAGATTTTATTCAAGCAAAATGCCACTAGGAGCCATAACATTATTGCCCCCTTGTCTTCAACTCTGTTCCATCTCTGTATCTTATTTCCTTCCTGTCCATGGAAAAGCTCATCTGCCCAGTGCTTTAAGTTGTTTTCTCCTTAGGCACACTGAAATATTTAAGGATAGTTTATCAGAAGAGTATGATACACAACTGCTATTGTGCTGCAACACTTTAAACAGGCTTTTGAGAGGCAATTGGATTTTAATGCTTAGAAAGAGTGCCAAATTGACAGCAGAGGAGACTATTGTCTGCCTGAAGATTTCAATGGGAGGTTCCTGCTCGGGTAAATACTAGAGAATTTGGCCCAGAATCAGAAGAATACAAATATGCAGTGATGCAGAGCAGGAAAACATGGAAGAAAAATGACTTCCAGCAAGGCTAAAGTGCATAAGGATTTTTTTAAAGTGAAACGTAAAGAGAATTGACAGTGGTTTGGAGAGAATTGTTTAATGATCAAATGCACCGGAAATATGAATGAGAGAATGAAACGGTTTGTGCGGGATGGAAATTGGGTGAACAGGAGGTCAACGTGATCAGTCTGCAGAAAATTCCATGTAGTACCTGGAATATCAGGAGGATTCTTTTGATTGTTACTGGATGAGAGTGATGTTGCTAGTCCTTCTCTGAAGAATAAAAGTATTATTTGAGAGCTGTATTTTTGTTGTTGTTGTTGTTGTTTAATTTGGGGGAGGCAGGGTATGACTCTGTGATCCATCACATACAGGGGTCAGACTACATAATGGTGTGGAGAACCTCCTGCCTGTGATTGGTTGTTTTTTTTTATTTGGCCCCCTTTCCAGTTCCTGGGTTTAACCCATGGATCCAGTCCCTCCCCTCAAGCACTGAAAGTGTGAACTTGGGGGAAGGGAGCAAAAATGAGGACATAGACTCAAAGACAGGGATGGATGCACAGATGGCACAGATCCAAGTTCTGGAACCTGTGTTTCCTTCCCCCTTCATTAACAGTCCGCGCACCCCAATTCCAATCTGACCCATGGGACTTGCATTCATTTTCAAAGTGGCCTGTGACAGGGAAAAGCTTCTCCACCCTAGACTAAATAACTAGATAGTCCCTTCTGACCTTGGATTCTTATTATGTGTGGTCGGGTGCCTGCGTTTGCTACTATGGTCAGATAATTTGTTGGTAAATTTAATCCCTGAGGGCCAAATACTCGCTCGGCTGGAACCCCACTGATTTTTTTTTATTTTTTTTTAAAGACAGTGGGGATTTGCCATTGTAAGGGGTCAAATATTTACCTGCAGGGCTTAAATTACCAGCAAATTCCTGATAGACCCAACGAGTGCATTGTTCCATGAAAGCTTTGGCCAAACCACTTCCTTCCTGAAGGAAGTTGGACCACATCTCCCTCCACCAGTACTGACTCCAAATTACAATTGTGCTCCTAGATGCTAAGCCAGTTGCTCAGTCCTTCCTCCAGCTGCTTTGTGTTGCTGATGAGGTCCAAAGCAGCCAGAGAGTTGAGCTAAATAAACTGGGCACAGCTGAGGTGAGCATGGGGAAAGGTAACTTGGAGCCATTGACATTTTGTGCACACGCATACTCTGCTCGAGGGATGTAAGAGGGAATTCAGAGGTAGGAAGAGACTGGTATCAGGAAATAGCTCAACACCCAAGTCCTGCTGAACCAGGGAATTGTAGCCTGTCACATGTTGCTCCCTGAATCAAAACTCACAACCAGATTGACTCCATCCTGATACAGGCCCCTATGAGAGGCAATCAGGAATTAACTGCTGTAGGATGATGTACCAGCAATATCAGCAGTTACCTCAGGCACTCTTTGCCCTGCTTTTCTCCTTAGGCTAGGAGACCAGTTCCAGAATATCGACCATGCCTTTCTACACTGTGCCTCACCTGGAGCCCTGCACACGGTACTTGACTCTAAGCCTTGGCCCTGTGCTGCTGATCCTGATCTTGCTCATTCTGCCAATAACTCACCTAGAGCCAGCCAGCTCCTATCTCCAGCTCAAATCCTGACACTGTTCTAGTTATATCCTTCTTGTTTGTATTCAAGCTGAAACTCAGCCCCCGTTTTTATTCAGAATTCACTGGGGATTACGGTCCCTGGTTCCAAATTTCCAAGTTCTGAAGTTCTGATGACCAAGGCTGGTCCCCAGAAAACTTTGAAACTCTTTGGAAACTTCAATCAAGTGATGGAGGCACCATTGCACGTGTGGCTAGAGTGACTCAGATGGTTGACCCTAGCTTCTCTGAGCTAGGAAATAGAACTTAGTGCCATATTTAGTAGGCATGGGGAGTATGGGAGGGGACAGGTGAGTAGGGATGGGCGAACGCGGTTCGGAAGTTCAGACCGAACTCGACCAGTTCGGTCGACTGAAACAAACTCGATTTTTGAACCGAACCGAATTTCCAAACTTGGCTCTGTTTGCCCATCCCTACAGGTGAGTGATGGACAAGCCGCAGGACAGTTCTTGATTGGCTGTCAGGGGCAAAATGGCCCATACAGCCATTTTCCATTCTCTTTGGTGAATTTGGCTGTGTGCTACACTACTGATCTGAAAGTATTTTGGCTTGCAGGGGGAGCGGTGCCTGTCCTGTCCTGTCCATAGGGGCAATGCTTGGGTTCCTTAACCACCATACCATGATTTTTTTTTAAAATAAGTGGGTGCCACATTGTTGCCTGCTGCTTGTACTTCTTGGTACCATTGAGGCCAGGGAATCTTCTTTCTCCACTTCTCCTGGCCTAGGATGTCCATAGGAGCAATTCTGGGGGTTGCCAGTGGCACCATGCTTAATACATTTTAAAGTGAGTGTTGCTTGCACTACTTGTTAGCACCATAGAGGCCAGAGAGGGATCACTTTTGCTATGTTTTTTGTGGGCTCTGTACTTTGGCTGTGGGTTCAGCTTTGCCAAGATGTGCCCAGCTGGTGCACAGGGGGGATACTTTCTTTCTGGTTAATTCATGGTGTGTGGGCGAGGGCTTGTCTTGCATAGGTGGACATAATAGAAGCAAAGGAGGCTTTTGGGGGTGCATGTCTGGTTTCCCGTGGTGGTTATGGCTGCTGGGCTGGCATTATTTTCAAGTGGGTGCACTGCTGCAGCGCCATGCTGTGGATATGGCTGGCTTTTTGCAGTTGCATTTTTTAGGTTTGTCTTGTGCCTCCGAGATGCCTTCTGCCTTGGTCTCATCACCGCAGGACTCCTTGGTTTACTGAGGGGCTGCGGTGTATGAAGCGTGTAGGCAGGAGGCTAGAGCGACGCTGGCGTCGGACTCGATCTGACTCCGACCGTCTTCTCCATAGGGCCCATTTGCGGTCCTATGTTGA